>CAIGQQ010004613.1:538-22416 GCA_903798035.1 Danio albolineatus | reverse complement strand
AATAGCAAGAGATGCTATTTACACTAAGTGCAAATAGCAAGAGATGCAACTTACACGGAGTTCAAATAGCATCAGATGCTATTTACACAATATAGCAACAAATGGTATGGTAGATGCTATTTGCACTCAGTGCTTATAGAATATATATGCCAGGGCTATTCAATTGGCGGCCCGCGGGCCAAACCCGGCCCCCAAGACAATTTGTTCTGGCCCTCCAATTAGTGTGACCAAGACATCAGAAATAAATTTAGTTAAGTCGAAAAACGGCCGCTATAGTTATGAAGTGACGTGCGTCTGTTCAGTACAGCACGAGCTGTGCCGAGCGTGAGTCACCTGACATTAGGCGAGTGCAGCGGGCAGCCGAAACATTTATTTTTGTAGAAAAGGCCTTTTATACAATGCACTAATATCGTTGTTAGGGATGCAACGATTCGCAGATTTCACTGCGCTTTAATTCGTCACGGTTGATTAATCGTAAAGGCTTCTCAACTGCGCGTTTCTGTTGTACAGAACGAAACTGCTGCAATTAAACAGTTATGCCACCTGTGCGCTAGTTTAAAGATCCGAACTTTTACGCCGAGGCCAATACGCACGCACACTGGATTAACTACAGCGGCGGGCCGTTCCCATATCACGTCCTTTCCGCGCACATGTTAGTTATTTCTAATGTATTATATGCTAATATGCGCGCGCAAGCGAAGCAACGCGCTTGCGGCTTTTCGAGCGCACGCATTAGAAAACATTGTGGTGAGGTTGTGCGTGGCTTTCAGTGCAATGTAAACAAAAGATATGTTAGACGAACTATTATTAAAATGATTATGTATGTACACTTTCAGAAATAAAGGTACAGGAGCTGTCACTGGTGCAGTACCTTTTCAAAAGGTACATGTACCCAAAGAGTCCACAGTGGTACCTCAAATGTGCATATTAGTGCCCAAATGTGCCTAAAAAGTACCTTTGAGGGACCATTATAGACCCTTCAGGTACAAATATGTACCTTTTGAAAAGGTACTGCACCAGTGACAGCTCCTTTATTTCTGAGAGTGTATGAACTCAGATTATAACAACAAGTTAATCTAAATAGTCAGGCCTACCTAATATAAAGCTTAAATTTACATTAGACGTGATCACCGTGAAACCATGATTATTCTTCAGACTATAATCGTACAACCAAAATCTATAATTGTTGTATCCATAATTGTTATGCAGTTCAAACTTTAAAACATATGAATGTGTCTGAATGTAGAAGAAGCCTACTTAAACAATACACTGCTTTTGTTGTGCTTTGAAATAAAACATTTGAATGTTTGTTAAAAAAAGGCACATTGTAAAATGCAGTGATGTTATGTAGTTTCAAAATACAACATATTAACATTTTAATGTAGAAAAAGTCAATGTGGGTGTCTTAAAGAGCAAAAATGCAACATATGCAGTGGTGTCCTCACTCATATTGCAAGTCAAACCTTTCCGGCCCTTCGTTTGGGATGATTTTCATGAACTGGCCCCTGTGACAAACTAATTGAATAGCCCTGATATATGCCATTTATACTGTGTTTATAGAAGGTAGACACTATTGCAGTGTTAAAGTATGATGCTATTTACACTAAAAAATTAAGCATACAGTTTATTTAGCAAGTCTTAGTGTAAACTATTTTAATTATTGGTTGTCAATTACAGTTAAAAGAGGGTATTTACACTAATAAACAGTAAATGTTGTTTACAGTACACTTAAGTGTTAATAGATGGTAGATGTTATTTACACTAAGTATTAGCAGTATATGCCATTTAAACAAAATGTTAGCAGAAGTTAAATGTTTAATATTTACTGTATTAATAAAAGGCATATATTTGCACTAAGTGCTGAAAGAAGGTACACCTAAATGTTGCACTACATCTATGAACAAACAAAATATACTAATCAGTGAAAAAAAGTGCAGAATCAATTACTGTAGGATAATTTTCAATCCTTGAAGACATCTATAGATATAACAATGTTAGGATTATATGATTTGTTCTAAAATGTATAGAAGCATTATAAATTATAGAAACAAACATGACACATTTTAAAATAAACACATTTTATTTATTTTTTTGTCATTCTTGTCATGAAAAGCATCATCGTCTGCTGCAAGATCTCTCCATTCTGGAAAACAATCAAAAACAATAATAAATATATGAATGGCTCACTTGTAGCAGTCTCTACAAATTAGGCTAAAACAACATTTACATGAAAAACTCACTTATGCACTTTCCAATCTTCCAGTAAGTTTGTGTTTAATGTATTTTACCACATCTATGTCTTTCTGCTTGGTGAATTCATTTATTTAGTTCTGCTACAAGCGCTCTGCATTGTGGGAAAAACAATGGATTTATTTGTTAATTAGTTATCTCTACATATTATGTTGCATTAAAACTACCAACAAAATTGTAACATGTTCCTGCTCCTGTTTACAGTGATCTTTGATGACAAGATGAAGGCTTGCCTAATGATGTGATAAGCAGAAAAATGTTTGTACACTAGTACTACAAAAGATTGTACAACAGCAAAAGTGGAACGTTACTTTAACAAGAAAATGGTCAAAATATAATATCAAGTTGTATAATATAATTCAATTCAATTTCAATTCACCCTTATTTGTATAGCGCTTTTACAATGTAGATTGTGCCAAAGCAGCTTCACATAGAAGGTTATGGTAAATTGAAACAGTGTCAGTCCAGTTTTTAGTGTTGGAGTTCAGTTCAGTTCAGTGTGGTTTAATATTCACTGCTGAGAGTCCAAACACTGAAGAGTAATCCATCGATGCGCAGCTCTACATATATAAAGTATATAATAAAGTTTTCATCAATTTATAAGTGCATCTCAATGAATTACTGTATAATGTCATCAAAAAAGGCTGTAATTTCAGTTATTTAATTAAAGAAGTGAAACTCATAAATACATTCATTACACATAGACTGATGTATTTGTTTACTTCTTTATATTTTGATGATTGTGGCTTACAGCTAATGAAATCTCAGAAAACTAATATTACTTAAGATCATTAAAAGAAAATGATTAAAAATAGAAATCTTGCAATTTGAACATGTACAGCACTCAATACTTGTTCAGGACTATTTAGAATGAATTACTCCAGCATTATGACGGTTGGTGGCACTGCTGATGAAGCCCTGGTTTCGCTAATAGTGGCCTTCAGCTCTTCTGTGTTGTTGAATTTGGTGTCTCATATCTTTCTCTTCACGATGCACAACAATTTCTGTCATAAGAGTTTTTGGTCGGGGGAGATTGCTGGCCAATCACATACAGGGATATCATGGGCCTTAAAACACATACTTTTTGCAGTGTGGACAGGTGCCAAGTCCTGCTGGAAAATCAAATTAGCATCTCCATAAAGGTTTGAATTTTCCAGCAGGACTTGGACACCTGTCCACACTGCAAAAACTACTAATACCTGGTTTAAGGACTGTGTTATGCCTGTATTTTTTTGGCCAGCAAACTCACCTGACCTAAGACTCATATAATCTGAACAGAAAGATGTGAGACACCAGACCCAACAACACAGAAGAGCTGAATGTTTTTATCAGAGCAACCTGGGATTCATAAGTCCTCAGCAGTGCCATAAACAGACGTCATGTCATGTCACATTACTGAAGTAAATCATAAAAACAAGAACTGATTGCTGTACTTGTTCACATATTTCAGTAGTCCAACATTTGTGTTACAAATCCTTTTTTGTGAAGTTTGTTTACAAGCTAATTTTGAGAGGATCACGTGCTTATGATTTACCATGGCTGGTAGCACATTATCTAATCACGATCTTCCAATCATATGATTCCCCTTCTACTATAAATAACCACAGTTCCAGTCCATAGTTATATTCGTATGGAAGAACGCTCCGTTTCAGCCAGATACTGCTATCACCTCCACAACAACTACTTCAAAACCAACAACTTCAACAACAACAACAACAACAACAACAACAGCATCATCTTCATCATCATCAAAAATCTTCCACTTCAAATTTCATCACACAACGCATCGACCGCGTCTTCAACCAAGCAAGACAACAGTCCATAAACTCGATCACCGTCCTCAAACTCCATCTAAACTCTCAAGACGCCGGTGATTTAAGCCATTACAACGAAGCTAAACCCTCACCGCTCTCCCAGCTGTTTACCCGCGGTAACACATCGCACTCTATAAGGGGAAGTCTCGCAAAAACAACTACTCTTTGACAACGCCTAAACATTCAATACATCTTTGAAAGAGGAGACGTGCATGACTAGAATGCTGAACTCACCTGTTAAGCCTCCGCCTGTCCACAAATCCATGGCATCCTAGCAGTTTGAAATAGTTTGACTGCAAGCGTCCAGACAATCCAATCCAAAACCTAGTCCACAACATATCAACACGCCGATAACCATCCACGAGATGCAACGTCATCATCCAAACCAGTCGCGGGAGCGCATTCAGTGTATGGAAGGCCGTTAGGGCCAAAACGTCTGCAACTATGGAAGGCCGTTAGAGCCAAAAAGTCTGCAACAAACGTGTTTATCAGTCAAGCCTCTAAAGACAAAGGAAGCAAAATTTCCACTTGACTGCTATAAGTGGGAGAAGCACGTTTCTGACAATGGAGTGATGTTTCATTATTGACTCTGTGTTAGAAATGGAGTAATGTTTCATCCATAAACTCCGTGTTAGACATTTTACTTTTTAAGCAAATTCTATATCACTAAGACGTTTTAAAACTTAATTCTGGCAACTGTTCACCTGCTCAGCCTTCAAGAGGTACTTCCAGGACAACTAGCCAATGTCCCCAGCTCTCCATCCATCTGCATACTACAGAGGAACAAAGGCCCACCTCTACAATCCTTGCACATCGTGACAACAAGCTGTTATACCATGCATTAACAAAGGCGCTTCCATTCACAGTTGCCAATGCCCCTATTAAGATACCTCTCATGGATTCCAGCTAAAACAATTCATGTCTGTTGTACATGTACCATGCTTAATTTCATTTCTGTTTTTCTCTTTTTCAGAGACGCTGAGAGCTAGCAGCGGAAACTGACCCTCATCCAACCCTTTACACTCCACATACATTCTTAACACTTTCACGCTATACAAAGGATACATTTCCTCTCACACGGCCCACCCCCTTTTCAATTCTCACTAGCCTTTTGATTGAGAGTTCCGAACTAACACCATTTTTAGCCACCCCACCATATTTGATTAAACTTTGCACGATAAAGAAATTCTTTCTTTATTAAGCAAGCAAACAGATCAAATGGCAATGAACATTCTGTATATTTTGATTTTCCCCCACCCCAACAAACACACACGCACACATTCCAAACTACCGCATTTCTTCCTTTTAACTTTTCCCTACAAACTTGAACTATTCCATACTTCTATTTACTCTCATTCACAACAGCTCTGACCCATTTAGAGGATGCCTGTAGTTTCAGTTGCTACAGCAGTAACATCCTAAACGAGCTCATACACTTACAATTCCAAATACCACTATCATCACGCTCCCCCGCACTAATACAGCAGTAAATGCTCTGTGGGAACGCACATTGCCTTCTGACCCACTACACCTCTGCAACTGCAGAGATGTTTCACTGAGCTGCTCTAAACCACTGCACCACTGCATCTTAGTGATGCTCTAGCTATCCCCTTATTCGCTTTAATCTCTACATATCACTGCCGTCAGTATTTAACATTCCTGCGATAGCGCCCATAACGCTCCAATATTGACTCTCACTGCACCTCAGCAACAGTAGAGATGTTATGCTGAGCCTTATTCTCCCCCCGTAACACTGCCGCAGCAGTGACGCTCTGCCCGAGCTCACACACACACACTTCCATTTAACATACTGACACACTCCCCATCACAGCAAAACTCCCTCCACTTAACCTCTTTTGCCCTAATCTGCAGTCTGCTACCGCAGAACCCGAAACGGTCGATTATCTTATTAAAAAAGAAATCGACAATAACTTCATGATCAGGCCATTCTCTGCACCCCCCTTTAATGTCTCCCGCATTAGCCCAATAGGTGTCGCTACCCGAAAATTTTCTTGCAAAAAACGCCTCATAGTAGACCTTTCGTCCCCGCACAATTCTGCTTTTCCTAGCATTAACAGCACTATCCCATTAGACGAATATTCACTTAACTACCACGACATCGACCAAGCTATCTCTCATAAAAATCGCAGGCCGCAATGCCTGGCTAGCCAAAGTAGACATTTCCTCCGCCTTTAAAATCATGCCTATCCATCCAGATTTCTGGCACCTTTTTGGCATACACTGGCGTAACCAGTTCTATTTTGCAGTTCGACTAACATTTGGATGCAAAAGCAGCCCAAAAAATATTCGCCATGATGTCAGAAGCTCTATGCTGGATTCTGTCAAATAATTACGGAATCCCACACCTCATTCACCTCTTAGATGACTTTTTGATAATTTCTCCCCCGTCATCACCTCCAGCCAAAGATCTAGCGATCACCAAACAGGTTTTCGCCGATCTCAGGATTCCTCTCGCAGAGGAAAAAAAAAAAAAACTTCTGGACCCAGCACTTCTATTGAATTTCTGGGCATCAACCTAGACTCGCATAAATTCCAAGCATCCCTTCCTAAAGAGAAAATTGACCGAATCACCACTCTATCCCAAATGTTCCTAGAAAAACAGACATGCACCAAGCGTGAACTCCTATCTATACTCGGCCATCTAAATTTTGCCATGCGCATTATTCCACAAGGCCGCCCATTCATTACCCACCTACTTCAACTATCCACCACAGTTCACAGTTTAGAAGAAATAATTCTTCTTTCTAAACCCAGTCGCAAAGAACTCAGCTTATGGATCTTTCCTCAAGCAATGGAACGGCTGTTCCTTCTTCTACAGCGACTTGATAGCATCCCCCATTGACATTAATTTATACACAGATGCCGCCCCATCAGTCGGTTACGGAGGTTTCTATAAAGGACATTGGTTTGCCTCAACATGGCCACCCCAATTTAATTCCATTCCAAAAAGCCAATGTTCTTCGGCCCTTTTCGAACTCTACCCAATAGTCGCAGCAGCCATCCTGTGGGGGGATGAATGGTCCACATCTAGCATCCTCGTTCACTGCGATAACGAAGCTACTGTGCACTGCATAAACAAAGGGCGTTCACACTCCCCGTCACTAATGCCATTCCTAAGACGCCTCACCTGGATATCTGCCGAAAAACAATTTATCATGACTGCTGAACATGTACCTGGTTGCAAAAACCAAATTGCTGACTCTCTTTCTCTTTTTTCTTTCCAGAAATTCTGGCTACTGGCCCCGGAGGCAGACCCCCTACCAACACATGTCCCTCCCTTTTCAGAAATGATATTGCCATAAACCACCCCCTTTATGAACTCCACCTAACTTTACTATCTCTTATCTTACATGCAGTAGCTCCCAGAACCCTCAATTCATACCTCACAGCGTGTAATACATTCAAACAATTTCACGCCCTCAATCATTTACAGTTCCCTGACTTTTCCCCCCTCTCCATCACTTCCTTTATATCACACCTCCACATGGCTAAACACATGCAAACAAGTTCAATTAAGAGCTATCTCAGTGGGATCCAATTCTTCCATAAATTGATCCATGGGTCCCCTTCTGATGCCATCTCAAATTCGCAAACCTCCCTCCTCATAAAAGGGATTCAAAAAACCCACGCCACCACCCCCGATTCTAGACAACCCATCACCCTCAATATCCTGTCCTCATGCATCCACACCCTACGCAAAGGCTACATTTCTTCCCACACAGCCCGTACCTTAGAGGCTATGTTCACCCTAGCTTTCTTTGGCCTCCTCAGATGCTCTGAATTATCAGTCACATCCAAATTCAACCCCTCACTCCACCCCACCATCTCAGATCTAGCTTTGCAAGATAAGGAAACTATTTCTTTCCTTATCAAACAAAGTAAAACAGATCAATTCCATAAAGGACACTTTATTTACATTTTCAACATGCCTTCCCCCACCCGCCCTTTTCAAACCCTCCTAGCCTACATGAATCTGAGAAGGTCCCAAGAGGCTAACCCACTAGCCCCTCTTTTTTCTGATGACGCTAACCGTCCAGTATCTCGGTTCTGGTTTCAAGGACACCTTAAAGAAGTCCTCCGCATCTCTGGCTTTTCCCCCGAGCATTACTCCAGCCACTCATTTAGGATAGGCGCAGCTACCACAGCAGCCTCTAATGGGCTATTGCAGCACCAGATCCAGACCCTCGGTCGCTGGTCCTCCGAAGCTTTCAAATCCTATATCCGCCTTAGCAAATACCACATCAAGGAAGCCCAACGGGCTCTACCCAACCACCCAGCCCCCCAAGCCCCCCCACACACCCAGCTCCGACTTCCGCAGGAGTCAACAGAGCCTCGACTCTCGCAAGAGTCTCATCCCAGCCAACCAGCAGGAGTTAACTGACCATCCCTGACCTCCTCTGTAGCCCCTCTCTTGCAAGAGCTTTGCAAAGAGCAACGCCCTCAGGAGTTATTTAAATGTGTTAATGTGCGTGCGTGTGTGTGCGTGTGCGTGTGTGCGTGTGTATGCATGTGCATATGTTTTTTGGACATACATGCGCGTGTCTGAGAGTGCGTGCATGCATATATATTGTGTATATTGATTGATGTTTGTACATGTCCCCCCCCCCCCTTTTTTCAACCAGCACCGAGTATTTCCACTGCCTTTACCCACCCTATTCTTCCAGCCTCAAATTCCTTCCATCTCTTCAACACTCTACCTTCAACTTTCTCTCTTCCCCAGCTTCAGCCCCCACCCTCAAGCTCTGACCCCCGCAGGGGTCCTTCCGAGCTCCAACTCCCGCAGGAGTTACCCCCCCCCCCATTACAGCCCCCACCCACACCCAATCCACACACATAAGCATAACCCAACCCCATGCTCGACTCACAAGAGTCTCCCTAAGGTTTCCTTGACCACCCCCTGCCAGTCACTCCTCCAATTAAGCTTCCACTTCCTCCCCCTCTAAGTAGTCCCAACTACCCCTTACCTAAGCCATTCCTCCAGTTTAAGCTATCACTTCCTTTCCCTCTTTTCTGCTCCCCCCCCCCCCCCCCCCATGGCTCTGACCCCCGCAGGGGTCAAACAGAGCTTCGACTCTCGCAAGAGTCTCACCTATCCACCCCACTCAACAGTTTTCTCCTCCCGGAGAAGCCACTCTATGTTCCTCTTCCCAAACTCTTCTCACAATTGCTCACCTACATTTCCAACCTCTCCTCCTCTCTTTAACCAAGCTCGGACCCCCGCAGAACCTTCCCTGCTCACCTACATTTCCAACCTCTCCTCCTCTCCCGCTTAAGCCGTAACCAATCTCTGACCCCCGCAGGGGTCCCCTTCAAACTCCAACTTCCGCAGAACCTTTTCTGCTCACCTACATTTCCAACCTTTCTCATCTCCCGCTTAAGCCTTAACCCAAGCTCTGACCCCCGCAGGGGTCCCCTTCAAGCTCCAACTTCCGCAGAACCCTTCTCGCTCACCTACATTTCCAATCTTTTCTCCTCTCCCGCTTAAGCTTTAACACAAGCTCTGACCCCACAGGGGTCCCCTTTGAGCTCCAACTCCCGCAGGTGTTTCTCTTTCCCCCTCAGCTCTGACCCCCGCAGGGGTCCCCTTTGAGCTTCAACTCCCGCAGGAGTTCCCCCCCCCATTCCAAGCCTCCCGCAGGAGCCTCTATCCTTTCCCTTATCCAGCAGCCGGATATAGCTGCAGTTTTTCTGCCTTTTGGGGTGTTTTTCCTGTTAGATACGCGGCTGCTGTCCCGAGCAGTTTACTTTACTGCATTTTGGGGAGTTTGAGAGCTACTTGAGAGCTCGCTCTACGAACGGGAGGGAGCCCTGGGCTCGAGGATCCCTTGAGCTCAGGGCTCTCTCCCGGGACAGCATGCCAAACTAGCTTATATTAAATCATCAGCTAAGTGTGAACTCTTGAAGTGAAGTTTGTTTACAAGCTAATTTCGAGAGGATCACGTGCTTATGATTTACCATGGCTGGTAGCACATTATCTAATCACGATCTTCCAATCATATGATTCCCCTTCTACTATAAATAACCACAGTTCCAGTCCATAGTTATATTCGTATGGAAGAAAACCCTCCTTTCCTCCCCCTTCTCCTCCTTTTCTTAGATCGGGCGGCACGGCGGCTCAGTGGCTAGCACTGTCGCCCCACAGCAAGAACACCGCCAGTCCTGGTCCTCGCCAGGCTGGTGGGTGTTTCTGTGCGGAGTTTGTATGTTCTCCCCGTGTCCGCGTGGGTTTCCCCCGGGGCCTCCGGTTTCCTCCCACCATCCAAAGATATACACAATTCATTACAGATTAAACATTCAGGCTCTGGTCCAACTCCCTTCTTCCTCTGACGGTTCCCTTAGCTGCCGCAGAGGGGGAGTTTGAGAGCTACCTAAGCTCAAGCTCCCCTCTCGCTCTACGAACGGGAGGGAGCCCTGGGCTCGAGGATCCCTTGAGCTCAGGGCTCTCTCCCGGGACAGCATGCCAAACTAGCTTATATTAAATCATCAGCTAAGTGTGAACTCTTGAAATTGGACTTAAGTAATATTCAAATTTTCTGAGACACTGATTTGAGTTTTCATTAGCTGTAAGCCACAATGATCAAAATTAAAGAAATAAACACTTGAAATAAATCAGTCTGTGTGCACAATGAATCTTTATAATAAAAGAGTTTCACTTTTTTTATTGAATTACTGAAAGTAATTATCTTTTCTATGTCATTCTAATATATTGAGATGCACCTGTATATTATCTGTGATCACATTTTCTAAAGAGATGTCTAGACATGCAGTGTAGAGTACCATTACAACTAGACTAAGACAAGAAACGTCTACTGAACACCTGAAGTATAGAGACAAGTGACATTTTATGTTTATGTGAAAACAATTTAAAAAACGCAGTTTACCTAGTTAATTTACTCACTCTCAGACCATCCGAGGTGTAGGTGATTAATTTGGCTTTGACTTTCCAAAAGATATTGACCATCAATTTGTATCATATAAATCCCCAAGAACCATGGGTAAAAATATGTTTTACAGTACCACTGGAGTACAAGGTAACCAAAACAAAGGTACAGCTTGTGGCCTGAGGATGAGTAAATGAACAGCACATTTGCATTGTTGGATGAACTGTCCATTTCATCTGAGATGAGCCAAAACAGCTACACATTTTGAATTTAATTTTAAAGTAAAATATTAATTCATTCATTCTCTTTTCGGCTTAGTCCCTTTATTAATCAGAGGTCGCCACAGCGGAATGAACCGGCAAATTATCCAAGCACATGTTTTACGCGGCGGATGCCCTTTCAGCCACAGCCCAACACTGGGAAACACCCATACAACTCACATACACTATGGCCAATTTAGCTTACCCAATTCAACTTTAGCCTATGTCTTTGGACTGTGGGGGAAACCTGCGTACCTGGAGGAAACCCACGCCAACACGGGGAGAACATGCAAACTCCACACAGAAATGCCAACTGACCCAGCTGAGGCTCGAACCAGTGCCACTGTGTTGCCCTAAAATAAAACAATAACAACAACAACAAAAAAGTTTAATTCTGCATGGTATCATCAATTAATTGGCAACTAACCATTAGCAGAAAAACACCACAACTTGACCCAGCAGTTTGTAGCATGACATAAATTGAACTCGATGCCCAGCCCTCCTGGATTTCTATTTAAAAACAAGCTCATGTTGTTGTGAAATTGCTGTTAGAAAGAAAAAGAGTCCCTGTACAGCACTGCAGTAAAAGGACATCAATTAAGAATCACTCTCACACACGCACACACACACACACACACACACACACACACACACACACAACTCAAAAAATATACAAACTGTACATTTATTTTGCATAAATGATTTTTAAAAAAAAAGAAAACTAATGTACTGCATACATGTCATGTTCACATTGGACAACAAATAAAGCAAGAGAGGAGCTGCAAACGATCTTAAGCCTGATTGAAAACCCAGATGCCGAACCAATATACACTACAAAATCTTAAACACAGTATAGCATATAATACATACCACCAATGGAACAGGAATCCACGTTGCTTTGCTGTTCTTTTGGGTGAATTAGGTAGAAAGACTTTGTCCTCTGGAATGTTGAAAGCAACTTAGAACCGGTGACTGAACCTGCACACTGGTAGCAAAGCCCATTGGAAATCCTGAAATTGCACCTGTGAAATAAAAGTTATTTAAAAAAAGATTTGTATATCCAAAGTGATTATAGATGGAAAAAAAAGAGAAAAAACTATAAAAATATATATGCCTTATCATATACCCATGTTTTATAGTCTCTTTTCCTCCAAAATTGCACAAGGAAACACTGAAAGACAAACACTTTAGTCTCTGATTTTGAGGCCAGGATGTGCAGACAAGCATGGACAACCTAAACAAAAAGAAACAAGGTCAATAGTTATTACAGTACAATCAGTACACAGTTTTATTCAGTATTAGATTATAAAATTGTTAACTTAATAATGAATAAAAAGTACAGATATTAAATTAAAATCACCCAGTAGGTGGCGGTATGATATTATCTTAAGATATTAATGGATTAGTAAATAATTTATGATGCATTTATAGATGACTTTCTTACCAGGTAACATAAAAAGATTTTAATATACATTTGTTTTACTCATACAGGAACATTTACAAATAATAGGCAATATAAATGTATATGCATAGCAGCATCAAAGTAATAAATAAATAAATTATTGAGGAAATAAACTGAATTAATAAGTAAAGAGGTTAAAAATATATACTTTAATTGATAAACAATAGTTTACTCATATTACAAATAACTTAAACAATAATTTTTAAACTCAGAAATCAGTTTGATATTAAAAAAATACAATTTTAGACACGTCCAATAATTTAATAGACCTAAAATCACAATATGCAATGTTAATATTTTCAGTTGTAAATTTTCCCAAGTATTCCATACATTAAAAGGTAAACTGGAACTAACAATACACTGATACTTAACAGTATATTCTTCATTTCCTGAAAAACAATTAAACATCAACACCAGTTACTACCATTGGTAGTGAAAAAATTGCATTTTAGTTTAGTTTTTTCCTTAAATATCCAAAATATAAAAAGATGCAAGTTATACATGACACTTATATGATCACTTTAAACTTGGTTTTATGAAATCTCATACTGTTCCTGTTTTAAATGTGTACAAATGCTGAAATTTAGAGACACTCACTAAATATGGGAATCTCAAAACTTCAACCTCAAGCCAAATTTATGCACATTGATTAAAGTGCGTGTAAAAATAAATAAATAAATAAAATTAAAATAAAAAAAACAGCATGTGCTGGTAAGGCATGTTTATATGCTGTTCTCAAAACGAGCAAACCTGCATCTACATCACCAGCATATGCTGTTTTTAACCAGGAAAGCAAAGCAAAAAGTAATAAGGATGCAGCACACAATCGATCTTAGAATTATAATAACTTAATATAAATTTCATTTTGCTCAAAAATCAGATGGTCACATGCCCAAAAGTTAGATTAGGAAGCATGTCAGCAGTGGAGATTAGAAAAATGCACTTGAGAAATAAATTTTACGTTACATACAATAGTGTGTGTTCGTAATACAGGTAGAACACATTGTGTTACATAAATAGCTTTTTCGATGCTGTATCGCAGCGATATGCCAATTCAGTAATGCCAATCATGATTCTTATCATCCCTATTATTAGCTTAATGTTACAAAACAAGACACACCATTCTACATGATGTGGAAATAACCAACTAAACACATAAAACCACTTGTAACATCCATGGCCGTTAAAAACATATAATAGAACTTTAAAAAATGCAATAAAGTTAAAAACAGAACTTACCAAGAAATTAGCAGGTTAAAGCGTTCCTCCGCTCCGATTCGCTTCACTGCATCAATCATCCCATGATTCCATTCGCGCAAAATTCAAATCTCCGCGCCTTAATTTGACCAGCATTTGACCCCGATTGAGGCACGTCAGGGCACGTCGCGACAGCTTTGACCTTGGTTAAACCTACCGTGGGCGGAGTTAGTGTAAATAGCCTTTGCCAACAAGGCGGGCTATTTACACTTAGTGCAAATAGCCACTCCGTTATTATATACCAGTATCCTATAGTGTATATACGTGAATCAACATATTGCCTTGTTGTTTCTTTACGTGCAGGACACACATTGTTACGCGAGTAACAGAGAAAAGGAAAGCACAGAAAGTCTAAGATAAAATAGTGTTTAAATCACAATCTTTAAATAATGACTTATGTTAAAATGTTAACAGAGATTTGTGATTATTAACAATTACAGCAGAGCAATTAAAAACATACTTTCGGTGGAGCGATCGGCTTTCTTTTTTAGATTTCAGTGTTCTCCTTCAAATTGATGTTATGTTTTTTGAAAACTGCTTAATTAACTGCCCAGTTTTAGTGTGTTTCATGTGTTTTAATTTCGTTTCGGGTTTTTTTTTTTGCATGTGCGTGTGAAATAGTGACAACTTTAAATGATTAGCCGACTGGTTATGCCCAGGCTACATTATTCAAGGGCATTTATTATGACATAATTTTTCAGAAGATTGTGATATGCTACAATCATTAAAGCATTAATGAAACCCTTACGCTTTGCACTGACCGAAAATCATCCACCCGCACAGTTGAGCAGTAGACGGGCTCAAATAAAAAATGTAATTCATATATTTTTGCTTGAAAAAAATATATTTTAAAAACGAATTTCATATAGTTTGCTTAAAGTTTAATAAGTTTTGTTGGTAAGTTATTTTCAGTTCAATTTTTGTGCAGTGGCGCCTGTAGTAGTAATTTTAAAAGGAACAATATGCCGTTTCGTTATCATTATTGTCATTATTGTTATATAATTATACATACTATCATTATTGTTCACCATCATTATTGCAAATGTTAGGCTATCATTTGTAAAAACGCCACCACAAGCCATTAGGTTAGGCCTACCCATTTTATTTATTTATTTAACCTATTTTAATAATTTGTTTTCAGGTTAGATTTTCATATTTTAGGGCAATGAACTTATAGCCTAGAAGTCAAAATACAATCGATATGCTTTAGCCGTTAAAATATGCCTACAGTACATTTTCTTGCGTTTAATTTGGCATAAGCAAATACACTAGCAGTGTAGGCTTGTAGCCTAAATTACATATTTTTTAAGTTAATCATTCAGAAAACCGCAGCGTTGATGCGCGGAAATTATATATATTATTTTAAAATCATATTATATTAAATAATAAATTATATTAAATTTTTTTTTTTGCTTTTTCAAAGCCTCAGTGTTCTCCTTTAAATTAATGTTATGTTTTTTAACAACTGTTTAAATTAACTGCCCTGTTTTAGTGTGTTTCGTGTGTTTTAATTTCGTTTCATTTTATTTATTTATTTTTTATTTTTATTATTATTATTTTTGCATGTCCGTGTGAAATATGCACACATATCAGCAACAAAAATAGGACAATGTAACATGAGCTATATTTAAAAAGTATTGTATAGCAGACCATTTTAATGCGTTGTGCTGCGCTCTCGGTTTTTTGTGCATTTGGTGTGTGTGTGCAAGTGTGTGTGTCCGCCATGTTTGCTTGGACACAAACAAATCAACGGATAGGCTACTTTATTACTTTATTAAATATACTAAATGTCCTAAAAGCTTGGACGGGATGGTGGAATTTTTTTCCTTTTTTAAAACCTAAAACCCAAAGGGCAAAATGCCAGCGTGGATCAAGCTCTGTGATTTTCCACCCCATTAAAGGCTTCTTTCTTGTCATGTAGTTAATAACAAAAGATATGTGTTTTTGGGTGTGAGACGTAAGAAAGTTGTCTGCGATTCTTCCTATTTTGAAGTCATGCAGTGTGAAACTCCCTGTCGCCGATCCATCTTGCAGTGTAAACAAAGCAGCGACAGAACACTAGCCCAGATAATCATGCAGTGTGAACACATCTGTGACAGAACTATTTTGAAAATCATGCAGTCTGAACTCGGCATTGGAAACGTGTTCGAGTTGCATGCGCCTCTGATGCTCTCGCGACGTTGAGGCGGGTGTCTCGGATTAAGCAGCCGGCTGCAGCTCTCAAACGACTGCGTTTACCAGTCGATCATTCTTTAAGTTTTAATTCTTTAAGATTGTGCTGCGCTCTGTAATCTGCGCATTTAGAGTCACAGCAGTGGGCGGAGTCTCACTGTACCCTCAAAGCGGGGTGTGTGTGTGTGTGTGTGTGTGTGTGTGTGCGTGTGTGTGTGTGCAGTGGCGCCTGTAGTAATATTTTTTAAAGGAATAATATGAACAGTTTCGCTATTACTGACATTATCAATGAAGGTTATGCAGCCATTCCGTTTATTACACGGATCATGGCTTCCACGTCAAACAAGTAGATTAATTTATATTTATTCTCCTTATTACTTTTGTTTTATTTCAAATAAAACAAATCTTTAAAGTTTTTATTTTTCATTAATCATTCATAGTAGATATTGAAAAGGGGGAGGCCAAAGGGAGATTCTTATTTTGACTGGTTAATCATATGTCCCTCCTCAAGCTTCATGTTTCATAACATTTTAGCTAAATCAAAAGAAAAATAGTCAACTATTTAAAATACAATATTGGCTTCATTCGCATTTTCATTTCATACAATTACGACACTGAGGCAGAGCAGTAAAGATTTTATTGACAGTGGGATTAGTACATTTCTGCACAGACTAATAAGAAAACTACAGCTATAATTTAATTATTTATTATTGTTAATAATGATGATGATGACAAACATAACATATTCGTTTTTTCTAAATATACTGTATTTGAAGCAGCGATTCTACATTTAAATAAATCATTTTTATTTGTTTTATTCCCCCCCCCTAGTTTCCCCATTTCTAACATCTCTATCAAAGAAATAATTAGTTCCTTAATTATAGTTTTGTAACTATTTGTAACTATTACATTTTTAAAAATTCAATTGCAACATACACATCAGCGTTAAACCCATGAATGGTGGAAAAAAATATTCAGTAATTGTGTACCCGGGTCTCTATTGGACTCTTTTGGCTTTAACAAACTGATCCCTCGGGTTTTTCCAAACCTTTCAACAAAAAATGTCCTCATTTTCCAGAGCCTACTTGTTTTATATCTCCTGATACTAAAAATTGTGTGTTACTGTTTAAATTAGTCATGTAAAACAGGCAGTAGTTTCTGCCTCTTTATTGTTCAACATATTTGGGGGACATGTGATACATTTACTGCAGATGCAGGACCTCTTGAAGTGTTTTAAATGTTTTTTTTCCAATAAAAGAAACTCAATCTGTTTGGCTTGTGTGTGTGGTAATAAAATAAATAAATATTTAAAAAGAAATAGTATGGAGAATATATTTCCATTAAATTAATTTATATTGAGTTGAACGAATGTAAATCGATTAAAGTAGTTTAATGGATTTCTATTTGCTCAGCTATATTTGATCAAATTGAGGTGGGCTAACTCAATTACATTTCGTTATATGGATGATATTTTTTTGTGTTGGGGTTACGTATATTTATTGGATGGAAAACCTGCACACAATTAAATTGAGTTAACCCAATTAGTTATTTTTTTGAGTGTAGAAAAAGCCAACGTGGGCGTCTTAAGGAGCAAAAATGCAACATATGTAGTTGCATCCTCACTCATATTGCAAGTCATACCTCTCTGGCCCTTCGTTTGGGATGCTTTTTTATGAACCGGCCCCCATGACAAACTAGTTGAATAGCCCTGTCCTAAAGGCTTGGACAGGACGGTGGAATTTTTTTCCTTTTTCAAGGAAAGCTGTTAGACAGCAGCTATAAGTCCACCACCCCCATTCCGCTTTTCCTATGCTAATGTTCCCTGCTTGGGTCATTTGGTCAAGCTTTTGTCAGGAAAACCGGTTCGAATTCGTTTTTTTTTTTTAACTCGCACATGAAGTTAGAAATGGGAAACTAGAGGGAAAAATAAATAAATAAATAAAAATGATTTACTCAAAAGTAGAACTGCTGCTTAAAACATTGTATATTTAAACGAATATTTTATGTTTATAATCATCATTATTATTAATAATAATAAATAATTTAATTAAATTATAGCTAGTTTCTTAGTAGGTACATCAGTAATAAAGTAGCCTACTGTTTCCCTGGATTTGTTTGTGTCCAAGCAAACATGGCGGACTCACACACACCATCATGCACAGAACACTGACAGTAGAGCACAGCACAACGCATTAAAATGATCTGCTGCATAATAATAATAATAATAATAATAATAATAATAATAATAATAGCTTATTTGGTGGGACGAGGTGAGCTTGTGTCCGCGGAACTGCGCCATCGCGGCTCCGCCTGCTCTGATCATACAGGTTTTCAGCAGCGGCGTGGAAGGAAGGAGCCTCCGCTCTGTCTGTAACAAGCTCCATGTCGTTTATCTAACTAACTTAATCTTACTTATTTATATTATAACTATTCACAATTAGTCTGCAGCTGTTTAAGAATGGTTGAAAACAATAAACATCCTGCAGTTAGTTTGCTCTGACAGCTCAGCCGGTATGTTGCATGTAATGCGACCTTTTCATTCAGGGGCTGCCCTGGATTACTGGCGCACGCCATAGGCACATTATGTTTATAATGGCATTATGTTTTTGAATATTATGAATATTTACGATTAATTGATAAATTATTGTTAATTTTCTCACTGATGATCCAAAAGATTTCTTCAAATGCCACAGTGAAGCCTGCTTAAATCCAGTGTTTTTATAAAATATACATTTTTAAAACTTGATGTTTGCATGATGACTCCAAACCAAAACGAAGGCATTCATTTAATAAACTATAACTATGCAAATTAATGCAACACTATATGTAAAAAAAACGAAAATATTATATACCAGTAGCCTAGTCTATAATAAGCCAACATATTGCCTAGTTGTTTCTTCACGTGCAGCATTGGAACGTAAGTGACCGAGACAGAGAAAAGGAAAGCACAGAAAGTCTAAGATAAAATAAAACGCTCAAGTCAAAATCTTTAAATAATGACTTATGTTAAAACGTTAATGTGGCATAGTTCACGACAACCGATTCCATGTCTGCGACGCCTCAGAGTTGATCACGGGTGGATATGACCAGTCATTGGTTATGCAATCTTTAAATACCTTCTCTAAAATATTAAGGTGTTTTAAGCAATTTTATCTGACAGTCTGGCACAAATATGCTGACATCTCTGTGCACAATGAGTTTCTGGGTTCTCTGTTTATTGATAGACTATCCTGCTGTAGCCTATTTTACAATGTTCTCTTCAAAATAGGTTGTAATAGTGTCTATCACAACATAGACTAATATGAAAGGAAATGGTACAGAATACAATATAGCAAAACAGCTCACTTTTTAAACACAATAAGCTTTTTATTAATCACAAATTTTTGTGATTGCCACAGCAACTTTGATTTTTTTACCTTCTTTAAAAAAGCGGAAACGTTGCTCTTTTGTTTCTAAGAAGTTTGTTAAGTCTGTCTCCACTCTGCTTCCAGTCACGGGCTTCGGGGTGGAATCTACGAGTAACGGCATCCGTCAGTGATTGGCGAAGATTATCGGGCAGTGCGTTTCCTATGCTATATATATATATATATATATATATATATATATATATATATATATAGTATTTTTTTTCCTTTTTAAAAACCTCATTATTGGCTTGTTTGTGTCCTATAAAGGGCTATAATGGTCCGACGTTCATCACCATTATCACCAATGAAGCCTATAAAATAGGTCCATTAGTACATTGTACAAATGTTTCTTTCCAGTTATCAAAGGAATGATTTGTTGTTTAGTTATGATTTGTATTGCAAATGTATTCGTATTGTATAAAAACAGCATTTAACAAATTACGACGAATGTTGTAGTAAAATGGCTAAAACTAAATATAGTTAAGAAAATATATTTTTAACCATACTATAAATACAGGAGTATCTTTTTATATATGCAGGCCCACACGGAATCTGTGCGTGCAGAATTCGGCAGGTTTTTAGCCCATCATTCTGCTTATTCACTGGTGTAAATGTATGTAAATATATATTTATTCAGTTTTTAAATTAATTTCAGTAATAATATTGACTGGTGTGATAATATTCCTCAACTGTTACCATTTTAAAGCAACTCTATATGGCGCAATTTTAAAGTACTTGCGGAAAGGATTAAAGCAAAAGCAGGATCTTCATCATTCTTCATAATTTAACTAAAATAATATTATTAATACTGAATATAATAAATTATATTTATTATAGTGTAGAATACTGTGGGACTGTGCAGTGTCTAACTAAACATTTTTATAAGGCTAATATAAATCCCGAACTGAAAACTCTTCATGATCCAGCCTTAAGGCGACGGTGAAGTAGAATATTAAAAGAATAATGAAATAGCCAATATAGCCTACTCTTTCTACATTATGCATTTAATTAATATTTAGTTATAATTTGAAAACCCTTTACTTACCAATATTAGGTTTTGTAAACGTGTTTTTGACGCACGCATCATGACAGCTGAGACAATATAAAGGCGGTTGTTCCTTGCGCCACCTGGTGGCTATTGCGTAAAGCACAGACATGTTTTTTTTTTTAATGAAAAGCTGGCTTTTAATACCGCAGTATTCTGTGTGACTCTGAATGACGAATTGCAGTACTGCGGCTGAAAAAAACGCGCGCTTTCAAAAGCCATATCTGTAGTATGTTATAATCTAGTAACTAAATCCAACTTTCTTTATGTATGAGCAAGCATGGGGCGGCCTATTATTACTTAAAGGAAATTAGTGTACAGATTATATCCTCTATCTAAGAACCAGAACCGGCGAGGATGTGTCTGTGAGCAGATGTAACTGGCCAGCATGCTGCCTCTAAGCGACTTCAGGTAAACGATGAACCATTACCTGAAAATAAGGATTTATTAGGTTAATCAATCTAAATTAGACAGAATCATAACCTATAAGGTAATCGGCTTGAATTGGATGAATGAATATCTAAATTTTAATAAATTGGAGTCAGATTAAATTCGGAGATGAAAGCGAATCAAAATATGTTTTCATAAGTAAAAATATTTCTTTTCACATGTGCTAAAAGGCTTACATGCATTTACCTTCACCCATACTGTTAGCTCCGTCATCGGACTAATAGATGGACCCTTACAGTGTCCACTACTAGATCACAGGATTGTTTCTGAGAGTCTGGTATGAGTAAAAACAGCAATTGATAGAAACTGCTTAGAACAGTGAAAATCATCACTCTTTTAGTTTAAAACAACATTGTATGGAGTATTAAACACGTTTTAACAAATTGCAAGTGAAAAGTAAGCAAAAGGAGAATGTTTCATATGTGTCTACTACTAGATCACAGGAATGTGTTTCTGAGAGCTTATTATGAGCAAAAACAGCAACTGATAGAAACTGGTTAAAACAGTGAAAATCATTATTCTTTTAGGTTAAAACAACAATGTATGCAATATTAAGCATGTTTTAACAAGTTGCAAGTGAAAACTAAGCAAAGGGAGAATGTTTCATATTTGTCAACTTCTAGATCGCAGGAATGTGTTTCTGGGAGCTTGTTATGAGTAAAAACAGCAAGTGATAGAAACTGCTTAAAACAGTGAAAATTATCATTCTTTAAGTTTAAAACAACATTGTATGCAGTATTAAGCAGGTTTTACCACAATGAAAGTAAAAACTAAGCAAAGGGAGAATGTTTTATATTTGTCAACTTCTAGATCGCAGGAATGTCTTTCTGGGAGCTTGTAATGACCAAAAACAGCAAGT
>CAIGQQ010004600.1:1693551-1711113 GCA_903798035.1 Danio albolineatus | reverse complement strand
TATAGTTGGAAAAATTACGTTTTATACCAGGTCACATTAATGACCGGTGGGAAACAGCATACTCTAGTAAGAATTACATTGATATTTGTATGTGTACTTAGATAGGTTACATGCAGAGTACAGACACACTCATTTACACACACACACACACACTCATACACTACGGCCAATTTAGTTCATCCAGTTCACTTATGGCACATACATGTCTTTGGACTGTGGGGGAAACCAGAACACCCAAAGGAAACCCACACTAATATGGGGAAAACTTGCAAACTTCACACAGAAATGCCAATTGGCCCAGCTCGAACCAGCAACCTTCTTGCTGTGAGGTGCTGCCCTGTCACCAAATATGGTAACATAAATTAAATTTTACTTTCACTAACAGATGACTTTGATCAAAAACAATGTTAATACTACCAGTTACAATTGTAATTTTTCTATCATGAAAATTTCCATCTGTTATTTCCTTTACATGTCCAAGCAGGAAGTATGAAAAGTGATGTATTTTCTTCATTTAAAAGTGGCATTTCCTGCTCAAAGCCAATAACAACACTTACTTTTAGAGCTTCCATACTGTATGTAAGAAAAAGACATGGTCACAGTTGTGACCAGTGGAATTAAATGGATTATTAAGGACAGCCTGAAGTTAAGGATGTTTTAAAAGTGAACACGTTTTTTTTTCAGTAGGACCTACCATTTCTTACATTTACTGTAGGTCAGGCAATTAGTTCAAAATAGCCAAATTGTCTGATGAATTTCACCAGAGAGATGAGAAAAACAGCCTGTAACTTAAAAAAAAAAGAGTAAATAACTTAATCACAAGAATATTTTTAGGCCGACCTTTTCAAAGTAGAACAACACAGTCATATTTCATTCCAGTTGAAAATAATTCTGATTGTTTCTGAGACGTGAAAACTAAATCATGCTTTTTAATGATAAGTCTAATCAATGTCTAATTAGAACCATCTTACAAAATGTTTCATTTATTTACCACAACCTTAGAACAGATACAAGTAAAAAACAAATCAATTACGTTCTTAATAGTTAAACCCTTTAAATAATTAAACACAATAATTAGTACCACATTGTGTGCTGAAACATTTTATGGCAAGGTTTTAAAAAAACGGGTTATTGGCTACAATATATTTTTAGATTGCAATTATTAATTTCAGGAGTAATACATACATTAATTAACTACACATACTTACTATATAGTTGCATGGGATTTATAGTCACTACTTACTACCAAACACTGAATCATAAAGCCTATTTACCCCAGGAACAATAATTGTGAAGACAACTGAAATATAATAACAAATTTGTAAACCATTAAATAAACCATAACAACCAATTGGAAATAATTAATGGTGCTTTATAATTGTGGGTGAAGCTAAAGACCAAAATTGGAGCAATTTGCTTCCTGGGATTCTCTGAGTAGTGGAAGTTTTTGCATTAAATGTAGATTTCTGCACAAATTCTTATACTACACAAAAACAATGACTTACTATTTGTTCAAACTGCTTGCTTAAAATGAGCTGAAACAACACAATTGTTTTCCTTTGCGATCCACTTAAATTTATATAATTAATAAGTTAATTTAAGCTGTCCCAACATGAAGCGATTTTGTGGAACCCAGCATTTTTTTAACAGTGTAAACATGATTTTGCATTAAATATAAGCTGAATAATTGAGTGCATTCAACACATCCATTTAGCAAGCTATTCACAACACCACACAACAGACAAACACACAATCTCACAACAGCTTTAAAGGTCATCAACTGTCGTTAAAAAATCCATTTTCCTTTGGGGAAATGGATGTTTTACTTGTGCTGTGCTTTACAATGTTCCTCTCGACAGAACAAGACATTAGACTAATCAGAACTTCCCTAAAAGAGAATTAGATATTCATGAGAAATCAAAGTGGCATCCGCAGCCCTTTTCTAAAGTATGAAACATTGCTGCCCTTTTCAAAAATGACTCCCAACACAGCAAGACTGATAACCTATATTTTTTTTTTCACATCTGACAGTCAGAAACATAAGAAACGAAGCCGAGAACAGAAAGTCTGTGATTTAGTTTTGATGGAGCTCTTTCAAAAGAAACCGTATCTGCGGACTGGAGTATCACATGTTCTTGCTCTCACTAAAGTCTTTGCCCTGTCAGATTGCTCGTATCGTTCGGTAGAAAAGCTCAGGATTTGGTGGGAGATCAGACTGTGTGGATAAGCTCTCTGCTAACCATGACACAGATGAAATGATCAAATCTTAGCGAGGGGATAAAGGAGTGAAAGAGACACAGTGGCTCGGTGAATTGTTGAGCTAAAAGTGTCACAGACAGAGACATCACACGATAAAAGGAGCCGAGCGTGGCCTAAAAAGGTTCAATTGCTATGGTGAACTATTGTGACTTCGCCTAACAATTGTCAAATGTAACCTTTATTTTCTTTCTTACTTTCCATTTTGCCCCATGAGATATAAACACCTGAAAGATATCGTTCGACTGTTAAGCTCAGAAACAACACTGTAGTAAATGCTGGGTTGTCATAACCCAGCCTTACACTAAAAAAATCTCTGTTTATTAACAGGTTTCTTATTTTGTGATTCATAAGTGCTTTTTGTTAATTCATTTCATTTATGCTCTGTCAACTTTTGATGCTAAAAATTCAACTCTACAGTTTAACAAAGTGGCTGTTATTGAGCTTGAAATAACATAATGTATTACAATTAATGGCGCCACAGTGGCGTAGTGAGTAGCACGCTCACCTCACAGCAAGAAGGGTATGGGTTTCCTCCGGGCGCTCCGGTTTCCCCCACAAGTCCAAAAGACATGTGGTATAGGTGAATTGGGCAAGGCTAAATTGTCCGTAGTGTATGAGTGTGACTGAGTGTGTATGGATGTTTCCCAGAGATGGGTTGCAGCTGGAAGGGCATCCGCTGCGTAAAACAAATGCTTAATAAGTTGGCGGTCCATTCCGCTTTGGCGACCTCGGATTAATAAAGGGACTAAGCCGAAAAGAAAATGAATGAATGAATTACAATTAATAGAAAAACGAGTCTGTAAAATAACAGAAAATGTACTGGCTTTTTGTATCGTAATTTACAACACAAACTCAACACCATTTATAATTTTCAAAAGTCAATTTGTCGAACTTTTCAAGGTCAAGATTTGTTAAAAGAAAGATCAAGGTCCCATAATGCAATTCAAAAGCATAAATAAACAGGGAAAATTAAAACATCAATCAGAAAAATATGGAAAACTGCTAGAAAACTTTATGGATGTTTTTTTACAGTGCACTGTAAAAAATGATTTGTTCACTCAACTTAAACTTAGTTAAGTCATCTTGTTGCATTGAAAAGTTTTCTCAACTGACCCAACTACTTATTTCAAGTTAACTGGACTTGCAAAGTTTAGTTTTAAAAGGTTAACTAACATTATCAAGTTAGCAGAACTTGCCAGGTTTAGTTTAAATACATTACACTTAAATTTTTAAGTTCACTGAAATTAATCTAGGATTTACTTTACTGCATCTTTACTGCCATTTTAGCAATTACACACAATGTACTTACAATATAATTGTCTTCACAAAGTAATTTTCTTATAAAGTCATTTTTTACAAAGTAATTGTAAAGTAAAAGTAAGAAAAAAACTCTAAAATCCACACTAAAAAACACAGGCTCTTGGGGGAAAAAATGACACCAGTATTTGGAAGATTATAAAATCTGATCATAACATCTTGATCATAACAAGGGTTAAATCATTGAATGAATAGTAATGAATCCCTTTTTTTACAGTGAGAGTGGAATAATATATCTAAAACCTCTTATTCTTATTTGCACCATTTGACAAAGCTGCTGTACCACGTAAAGTGGTTCCCCTAAAAAAAAGTGCTGTAAAAAATGCCGGCTAATTCCTTTATGGTGTCCCAACACAAATTGGTTAAGTAAACATAATTCTTTTACACATTTAAGTTGTTTGAACATGAAACAATTAAGTTATCCACCAAAAACTTCATAATTGTGTTGTTTCAACTTATTTTAAATAAGTGGTTTGAACAAGAGGCAAAAGTCTTTTCTTGAGTATAACCAATGCACCATTTTATAGAGCATACACTACAGTATATCTACTGTACATGATCCTATACTGATTCTTATACCAATTACAGTCGTGTCGATGTCTGTAGGACTTACATACAGAAGCTGGATGTGTAGCGAGTATTTTTCTTTATGTGTAGTGAGTATTTCTCTACTGTTCTCATTAGCTGTGAAGGCATTCCTGCCCTCCATTAGCACTGTGTCTCTTCATATATGTCAGTGTGAACAGGCTCTACATGGTGCTGCTTAATTTGTCCTCTCCAGCCTCCGCAGGCTGCTGAACGCCAGGCTGTTGGCCACGATAGTGCCAGTGTTTCCTCTGTATCCGGTGTGTGTGTGAGTGTGTGTGTGTGGAGGCGTGTGGGTGTGTTGTTGTGTTTAAACATATGTTCCTTCTTCTGCAAGAAAACCTCCAAGACCTTTCAGACATTGATAATTTAGCCCAGGCCGAGTGAAAGATGTGCTCTGTGGCTTAACAGTGAGTGTGGAGGGTGATTATCGCTTCTGTTGTTTGGTTGCTTGAGGCAGGACAAAACTAATTTAATAAGAGAAATGCTAGTCAATTCTGGTCCAATCAGTAACATTGATCAGTTCTTATAATTACAACCACTGCCTTTTTTTAGCATGTGGAGGCTGAAGTGCATTGGATTCAAACCGTACGATGTGATTTGATGTTTTCACATACGTTACATGTCTGATTTTTTTGTTTAAAATGAATTGTTAATTCATAATATTTATTTTATTCTTATGTTATTTTTTATTCTTCTTCTTCTTTTTTTTTTTTTTACAAATTTTAAGTTTATTATGTTATTATTATTATTATTATTATTATATGAACTAATTAAATGTCAAATCTAATAACTTTATTATAAAAAACAAACATTAATTGGTTAATAAATGCAATAAAATGTCCAGATGTGCCATATTTTTTTCTTTTCAAATTATCTTTGTGAAGATTTCCATCCATAACGAACATTATTTACCAGCTTAGAAGTTTCCTTGAGCATTTATGTGGAGAAAAACAACCAATTAGAAAAGTCTATTGACTACTTATGGTCTAATCTGCAATTCACTAGCATGGACCATGCCACATCTTGAGCTAGACTTTATTGATGTAGGGATGAAAAGGGTTGGTAAGGGAACAGTGGGATGAAGGGGAACAGAAGTAAGAGGATAAATAATGAATAAGTAGGTAGGGGTGTCCTACGATGATGCCCAGAGACTCAGAGTCAGGATACCGTCTTTGTAATGTTTTGGTAGAGTGAGTAGGACCCCTCTGATTTAATCTAGGAGGTAAGAGAGGGTTATAAGGATTGTTAATGAGAAGCAAGGAGATAGAGGGAGGGAGGGATGAACAGTGCTAGAGGGCTGATCTGTCTAAAGGGCACCTATTTGAACCCCTTTTTTATTTTTAGATAAGTCTTTTACAGTCTCCAGACTGTATCTGTAAACTTTCAGCTCAAAACTCCCATCATATTATTTATTTGAGCCTCGGCTGGGTCAGTTGGCATTTCTGTGTGGAGTTTGCATGTTCTCTCTGTGTTCATGTGGGTTTCTTCCGGGTGCTCCGGTTTCCCCCACAAGTCCAAAGACATGCAGTACAGGTGAATTGAATAAACCAAATTGGCCGTAGTGTGTGTGTGAATGAGAGTTTATGGATGTTTCCCAATGCTGGGTTGCAACTGGAAGGACATTCCTTGTGTAAAACATATGCTGGACATTGGCAGTTCATTCCACTGTGGCGACCCCAAATGAATAAAGGGACTAAGCCGAAGGAAAATGAATGAACAAATTAATGTTTCATGGGGGTTTGTCTGATTGTTCTCTCTTATGGTTTTGTTCTATGTAAAAAGGTAAACAAATTAATGATCATTGTGAAATTTGTGATGCATTTGTGAAGCTCAATAGGAATAAATAATACAATAAAAGCTTGAAATCATACAGTTAAATGTCAAATGATGACATTCAAATAAACACTGCAATGCTAACATTTGCTTTGTGGACCTTCACTGTCAACAAAGTCCGTAGACAGTAAATATACAAACAACTTGTGTTCTCATTTCCTCAACATTACACTCTTTTAATTCACACACAAGTATAAACACAAAGGTTTACTTTTGTAGGAACTCTGAATAATTGATGCTTTCCATTGGCCACGGAGTGAATATTTACTGTTATCTGTGTATCATTAGCTGTGTATTATTATCTCCCTTGGTGCGGCAGAGCTTTTGTGATTTTAAACCCACGCAGCTCTTGACATCGGACATGTAGATGTTGCTGTTTCAGTGCATTTTTCTAAGTAGGAAGCTCCATATTTGGAGTCAAAGGGATCCTATTATGCTTTTTCACTTTTTGAATGTTAGGAAAGGCAAGGCAAGTTTATTTATATAGCACATTTCATACACAGTGGCAATTCAAAGTGAACATACATGAACAGACATAAAATTTTAAGCATAAGAATATAAAAACAAATAATAAAAAAAACAGATAAAACAGATTAAAATGTGTTAAACAAGTTATAAAAAAATTTAAAAGAAAAGAAAGACGCAATAGTGCGATCTGTTGGACATAGCAGTACTCATTTAGTAAAGGCACAGCTATACAGATGTGTTTTCAGTCTTGATTTGAATGTGCCTAATTTTGGAGCACATCTGATCATTTTCTGGAAGCTGATTCCAGAAGCGAGGGGCGTAGTAGCTGAAACCCGATTCACCCTGTTATGACTGCACTCTTGGAATTTCTAGTTTATTTAACCCTAATGATCTGAGTGATGTTAGTCAGAGTACAATATGTGTATGTTTGAGCAGAAAAATATTTGCACTAGACTAGAAAGAATAAAAATATGAATAAAAATTATGTGAAAAATAGTGCTTTTTTCAAACCGATCATGAGAGCATGTTGTGGTACACCCCTAAACTTACAGAGTTCGATTCCCACCTTGAGGTCTTTTGCCAACTGTTCCCGTCAAAACTCTCCACTGTCCTGTCCAATTAAAGGCGAAAATCCCCTAAAAAATAATTATAAAAAAATAAGAAACTTTAAAAAGGAAAGCAGCAATGCCGAAACAATACAGTTAACTAAACCAAATACAGAAAATGAATGTAAAATAGGCTTAAAAAAACTCTCCTGAAGTGGCTTGAGATGAAGTGTCAGTGTTATTCAATATGTTGATGTATTTTCTATTGACACATGAAAACAGTGAGTCACATATTGAGTAGCTCCTCCCCTTTTCTAAACAGCCAATATCATTTTGTTTATAACAGAGATTTAGACTGTCTGAAAGATTTATTCTCACTAAAGTGCATTAGAAAATAATAAATGTTTGAGCAACTGACTGATTGTCAGCTTTAGAATCCACTTACAGCATAGGGTCAGGACACTTTCAACAGAGAAAGTGATTCAACAGAGTTAACAGAGTTAATTATATTATGTTGATTTATTTAGCTAAAAATATCCCAACCAGAATTTTAAGGTAAATAAATTGCATTCATTTCCACTGCACAATAAAGTAAAATGCACAGAATAAAATACAGTAAAAATATCAAATGTTATTACAGTTTTAAATAACTGGTTTCTATATTAGTATATTTTAAAATGTAATTGATGATGTTGATGTTGAATATTTTAGAATTATTTGATGAACACAAATTTCAAAATGACAGTGTATCTTCTTAAATTAGATAATTTGGACAGAAGTCTTTTTGAATCAATTTAACACATCCTCACTGAATAAAAGTCATTTTTTAAAAACTATATACAGCATACAGATTCGGTGTGTAACAATACACTACCTGACAAAAGTCTTGTCGTCGTTTCCAATTGTAAGAACAACAAATAATAACTTGACTTCTAGTTGATCGTTTAGAAAACTGTCAAAACGTAGATTTTTATGATGAATCATCTGTTGAACTGCATCCAAATCATCACAAATACTGCAGAAGACTTATTGGAACCTGCATGGACCCAAGATTCTCACAGAAATCAGTCAAGTTTGGTGAAGAAAAAATCATGGTTTGGGGTTAGATTCAGTATGGGGTGTGCAAGAGATCTGGAGAGTGGATGGGAACATCAACAGCCTGAGGTATCAAGATATCTGTGCTGCTCATTACCTTACAAACCACAGGAGAGAGCAAATTCTTCAGCAGGAGAGCTCTCCTTCTTATACTTCAGCCTCCACATCAAAGTTCCTGAAAGCAAAGAAGGTCAAGGTGCTCCAGGATTGGCCAGCCCAGTCACCAGACAAGAACATTATTGAGCATGTCTGGGCTAAAATGAAGGAGAAGGCATTGAAGATGAATAATAATCTTGATGAACTATGGGAGTCTTGCAAGAATACTTTCTTTGCCATTCCAGATGACTTTAATAATAAGTTATTTGAGTCATTGACTCATTGCAGAGATGTACAGTATGGATGCAGTCCTTCAAGCTCAGGGGAGTCATACAAAATATTAATTATTTTTCCACTGCACCATGACGTTATATTCTATACTGTACATTTTTTCATATTATTTCACATATTTTAAGTGACAAGACTTTTGTCTAAGCAAAGTCAGACCTTACTGTCCTAATTAAATAACTAAAAATCAAGGCATGATCATTTTGTATTTTGGCAAAATAAGCGTAATCTAGAGGCCTTTGCCTTTCATATAAGCTACTTCTGATACCAAACGATCAACTAAAAGTCAAGTTATTATTTGCTGTTCCTAAAACTTGGATAGGCGAAAATACTTTTGTCAGGTAGTGCAAGTCATATTCCAAAGATATTATGCACAGAACATAATATTAATGAGGAAAATAAAAAAAGATTTTAATATATCCAGGGGTATGAATAGTGCCAGGCTTGAGGGTATCTGATATTTTAAATGACTTTATTTCACTTTAATCACATTCATTTTACTTTCTATGTAAAATCACTTTCATAAACTTAATTTGACGCAAACACTAAAAGGAATGTCTTATGAACTTTCCAATTTCACTTTATTCTGTTAATTTACAGACCCTTCAACAGGGCCAGAGCCAGATTACAGCTGCTCCCATGGCCATTTTTAGAAAAACAATCAGATCTCATATTGGTGAACATCTTGCACTGTACGTATTTGTGTTGAGCACTTCAACAGGGGCCGAAAAATAGCATGACCTCTCCTCACCCAGCAAAAGCAAGTGCACCTGCTCATCGCTCACAAGGCGGTAACCGTAATGAAATATCAATTATTAAAGGTGCTCACCTGTTCTTGAACTCAAGGTCCACTCGTTTGATGTGCACACTTCAATAGGCTGTTTTGGATTACTGTATTTGGATCACAATGACCACGTCGATGACAAGACAATGAGTTGTATGGTAATTTTAAATAAAGTGTAGGAAGAATAAAGGACTATGAGGGTGAGCTGAGAGCCTGTTTTTTAAATGTGGAGGACAGGGGAAACATGTGCTTTGTTAGACAACAGACAGCACTTCAAATGCACAGGCATAAACACACACACAAATCCAGTACAGATGAATATAAAGGGCACTTCACATGGGGAGCTCGCATCAGTCGTATGATCTCATACAGTCTGATTATGCGGACATGTTCCAGGTACATTCGCAATAAAAAATGTCAAGGATTGAAAGGAATTATTAAGTCTATGGCAATTAAGTAACAATGTAGAATATATCTGTCTCCTGCAGACTAGCACTCAGAGCCCATGTAATATAGCAAAAGCATTAAAGGTTAAAAGCATGCAGCCTTTCAGCTTCACAGAAAGACTATTAAAGCAGAACGAGGAAAAAACATCGGGATGGATTTGAATAGGTCTTCAAATAAGGAATAAAGCGTATTTTACTTCCAAGGATTAGTTTTATGCAGTTTTATAAAAAGAGGGGAGCAGAAAACTATTCAACGTTTAAACTTTAAATGCAAATGAGCTGCTGTTTTCCAGAAGAGGGCGGAGCCTTTACACTCTGACACTCCAGAAACAGCTAAATGTCAAAATTTCAGAAATTACAGAAAATATTTTATTAATAAGGGCGTCATGGTGGCGCAATGGGTAGCACGATCACCTCACGGCAAGAAGGTTGCTGGTTTGAGCTTCGGCTGGGTCAGTTGGCATTTCTGTGGAGTTTGCATGTTCTCCCAGTGTTCACATGGGTTTCCTCATGGTGCTACGGTTTTCCCCACAAGTCCAATGATGTGGTATAGGTGAATTGGGTAAGATAAAATTGTTCCCAGTGATGGACTGCAGCTGGAAGGGCGTCCGCTGCGTAAAACATATGCTGGATAAGTTGGCGGTTCAACTTATAGACTAAGGGACTCGATAAGTAAATGAATAAATGAATGAATGAATGAATAAAAAGAATTTTATTAATAAAATGTTAATTTCCAGTCGGTGAAGACAAAGCATAATAATTAGCTTATCTAACTCTGAGAATTTAAAGGGGTGGTGGTGGTCTAGTGCTATTTCATCATCTCAGAGTTAATCAGACTGTTAAAGAGTTCGACTCCTATGTTTAAGCGTGGAACAAGCTTTCAAAAATATTTGGACGTAACACAGGGTATTTCTTGTTTTTCTTTTTTTTAAAAGATTTTATCAGATTTTTATGACAGTTAAACTAAAGTAAAAGAGAAAATAAGAGAACTGAAAGTTAAGCTTGACAGCATGGTGTATTAAGTAAAATAAATAATAATACTAAAATTGAAAAGAAAAGAAACAACTAAAAGAGAGTTCAGAAATGGGAAAATATATTAAAATGAATACACTGTGGGGTAGCATGTTCTTCAAACTTGTGGGATTTCTTTTCCCAAAATCTTACTTCTGGATTGTAACTAGTTTCACAATAAATAAATAAATAAAATAAAATAAAATAAAAATTGAGCCTTGATCTTGGTTATGTAACCAAAGTCGAAAATACTTTCATGTGCAGTTATCCTGGAAAAACATGTGTGAGTAGCATGAGCAAGCCCTTTCACATGTAAATTTTAAATACTTTTAATATTTCGCAAAATATCTGGCTTATGACATGGCACGCCACAGCCTCATGCGCTGCAGAGGAGATTCGAGCTACAGGGTTTACAACACATCAATTCATCAACTTTTCCTAAGCTATACAAGGAAGTAACTGGCTTTTTAACTAGAAGAAGAACTGAGTAAATGTTCAAGTTACTGTGAATAACACACATTTTTGTTGCTACTAAATCTGAGTTTTAAAATGTCTGCAATTTTAGCAAACATATTTAATTAAAAACATTGGTAAGTTTTTATGTTTTTACTAAGAGTCACTAAAAGTTTCAGAGAGAATTGGAAAGCTGTAACTGTCTTGAAGGTATTAAAAAAAAACTAAAGACTTTTCGAAGAGAAGGTAGATGCAGTACAACTCTATAGGTACTCCAGAGTACTAAGAGATTGGGCAAAGTAAGCATTATACATCCCCTTTCAGATTGAATTTCATTTGAAAGAAACAAAGAGAAGAGTACTGAAAAATGTCAGTGAAAAAATAACTGCCCATATATCCCCTTAGGATGAAGCATTTTGATTGTACCATTTTTGCTACATGATATGAGAATTATAATATTTTTGGTTTAAGAAAGCATCTGAGTTTGTGATATATTTCTTCACATCACTACTACAATATAATTACTGGGTGTGAATGTGCTTAAATCCTCTGAAAGTATGCGTTTCCACCCCTTCTTGTACATGTGCTCTTGAATAAACAGGCAGAAATTAGCCCCTTATGTGTTTACATCAGCGGAAGGGCCAAAAATCAAGCTGTGATTGGTTTAAGCTTAAGCCGTTTATGACCTTAATCCAATAAAGGGAAACTGGTTATTGTGTTTATATGACCATGTGCAATGTCGAAAGGCATAATTTGGTTAAGAGCCTTCATGTAAACACACTCACTGACAGCCAGCAGCAGCGGCAGTATTTTAAGCTGCACTTGCTTCAAGAGTTAATTCACAAACCCAGCATAATGATTCACATGTGCTTTTTTCACTCACTGTATACAACCTCTGAAGACATAACCCCACGTGTTTATTTGGATATCTGCCGATAAGTATCCAAGAAGTAAATTTTTGGACATATTGATATTTTATCTGTTCGAAAGAAAGAGAGACACAGGGATCTGTGTGCCATCACAGCCAACAACAGGAAGAGTTCTCCATCATGTCTCCTTAACATTTAATGATTAAAAGACTTAAAGACATGCATGAAAAGTGCAGCATAAACTGCATGTGAACAAAAGCCACCCAGAGTCTCTGAGAACACCGGATAAAAAACAAAATGAAACTCTGTCGGGATAGATTAGACTGTGGCAGGCCGTAACAACACCCATAACAAAATGCTTCAACCAATCTGAATGAGATGAGTGCTGCTGTTTGAGTAACAGGAAATGCAGACGTGAGAGAAAATAGAGAGAACAGCTGACATCTGGTGTGTTAGTACTGCAGAAAAATGATATTTTACCATTTTATAATTAGTATTGATATGTTGATTGCTCCTTATGTCTCTTTTTGGTGTCTGGATCATACAAAGCATATTACACGTGAATTATGTAATTATCTACTTTAATATTTCAAATAACTTGTTAAACCACAAGGTTAAAATACCAGTAAAATAAGTTTCCATTGTCATTCAGACACAGATATATTTATATTCAACTATTTATTCTCACCTGTACTTTTAAAAAAGATATTACTTTAAAATATTAAGATTTAAAATGACAATTAACTGGTACTATTGGTCTGCACTATGATTAAAATCAGCCGAATGTTGTCTCTCAATTGAACAATGGTTATCAGCTGATAGATGTGGGCCAGTAGGGGTCTTCTGCGCCTACTGAAGGCTCAGAAGGCTGTTATCATCCATTCACATGGTTGATCAGCTATAGAACATATGGCTACGGCAGGAAGTTAACGAGAATTATTTATATTATTTATTAAATTATCCATTTATTGAATATTGTTAACGTCTACCCCTACCCCAACCCTGAACTCAACCATCACAGTAATGTAAAAACACATCTGGATCTGGAGTCTTCTCTATTAGTAGCTGATTAACAGTGGTGTAAAGTAACTAATTACAAATACTCAAATTACTGTAATTGAGTAGTTTTTTCTCAGGAATTGTAATTTACTGAGTAGTTTTATGAATGCGTACTTTTACTCTTACTTGAGTACATTTTTAGTGCAGCATCGGTACTTTTACTCCACTACTTTCCTTGAAACTGCAGTCACTACTTTATTTTTTCTTGTGAATGGGGATTTAAAAAGTCAGTCCTGTAATTCCTGTCCAATCAAATCGCACATAGAAGGTAATTCGCTTCATAATGAACTACCTCAAGACATGTGCGCTTTATAATTGCAGTAAACTGTTTGGAAGTATTTAGTGTAAGTAAGAAGATGTCTAAAATCTTTACACGCATTGACCAGGAGACTTTTTAGATGCATATCACTGATGAGAAGGTGACGGATGTTTACTGTATGATGACCGGAATAGCCTTAAACACCCAGCAGGCACAAGACGTCAACATGACATCAGATTGACGTTGTACCCTGACGTCATGGGGACGCTACATTCTGTTTGGAAATGAAAATCGGGTTGACATCAGAACGTCCAGCCAACGTCATTGTCCATTCTAAAACCAACCCAACCAAATATCAACTTTTAATGTTGTGTGGACGTTATCCCTATGATGTCTATCAGACGTTGGATTTTGGTTGCCATAACTGATGAATAAATGTCAGTATTTGAGGTCAACATGAAGTTGGTTTAAGATGTTGACTCGACATTGGATTTGGGTCACTTCGACCAAAAATCGACCAAATATCATTTGATGTCATTATCGAACGTCAAAATAACGTTGTCTTTAGAAGCTGGCTAGACATTGAATTTTGGTCACCTGACGTCACAACCTAAGTCTAACCTAATATTAACGTCTTATGATGTTGTGTGCCTGCTGGGCAATAACTAGATGCACTACAGAATGTTACATTTACACACACACACACATGCACAAAATGCATGTGCAAAAAGCTTTTACTCACTACTCTTGAGTACTTTTGAAAGGGCTACTTTTTACTCATACTTTGAGTAATATTTACAACAGATACTTTTACTCTACTTGCACTACATTTTTAGGCAAGGAATAGTACTTTTACTTGAGTATGATTTTTCAGTACTCTTTCCACCACTGCTGATTAACCACGTGGATGAATGATAACAACCTTCTGAGCCTACCAGTAGGTGCAAAAGGCCCCTACTGGCCTATATCTATTAGCTGATAACTACTGATAACGCCCATTCAATCATGTGATAACATGCGAAGCGGGTGTTAAAATCAAGTCTTTTCTAAATTTGCAAGATTATGTTTTTTCTACATTCAATATTGTTACACTTACTTACATTTTAATGGTTGTTTTCTTTAAATTATGTGCTTTAACTAAGACTGTGATGATTTGAGGTCTTAAGAAGGAATACAACCTAAATGATTTTTAGCCGCCTAGCAGAGTAATATTTAATATATGAGATCCCCTAACCTAAAAAACAACAAGGAAGTGTCATTAAATATTTATCAGCGACAGACAAACAAGAAGGAAATTAAACGCTTCAGACAAACCAACCTAGAGATTTGTACGCAAAATAATTTGTAGTTAAACCAACAAATATATTACATAATGCCGACGCAAAAATCTCATAAACCTTTCAAAAAAATCTTTTAAACAGGGCTGAGCTATTGTGTGGAAAGTTGCATGATTTATTCATTAGTTTGTTTTTGTCACAGCAAGTTAGATGTGATTGCTGCCTACCTTCTGCTCCACACTGATTTCGCCACAGGTTGACGAACGCAAGGGGCGGACAGGTTGTGGGGGTGTTTATCGTCATGGCGATGGACAAGGTTACTTTAGTCACGGACTGTGTGCAGGTTAAGAAAACCCCATGCGACATTCTTCTACATGGAGTGACTTGAATGTCAGACAAACTGCAAGTTGGGTTTTGTGAATGACAGTGGGTGTAAAAGATTGAAGGTTAAAGGTTTTGTTCAATACACTGAACCTTGGCATTCTGATGATATTTGAGTGATACAAATAAAACTATTTGTATTTCAGCCGCTGAAACGGATCAAAACTGAACTCGTAAACACACGTGCGTTAAATGGTTGAACCTGCATAGTGCATGGGACCTTGTGAAAAGTATTATACAAGTAGCCATGGAAACAAGTTTAACCCCATTTCCTCTTACACAGAGTGTTTCACATTTTATCTCTCATACTGGAACTTTGTTGTGCCTCACTAAGAAAATCATTCCAATTCTTTTTTAAAAGTACATGATTTGTTCTTTTATGTAGTTATTAAAATCACTACTAATGTTAATTATTAAATCATTTAAAAAAAACAATGCACCTGTTAAATTTAAAGGAGACACATTATGCTCCGTTGTAAACGTTTGTGAAGTTTCAGCTCATAACACCCCACAGATCAATTATTAGTCTAAAGTCTGAGTGGGTGATAAACAAAAACACACAATTTTTGTCTGTCTCTTTAAATGCAAATGAGTTGTTGAGCTATTTTCCTTTATGTGCTATTCTGACACTACAGAAACAACAAAACAGGTCATCAAATTGTCATAAATTACAAGTCAATTACAAGTCAATTTGCAGTCATATTTAAACAATGATAGAGAGGAAAAGGTTACAACTACTATACCAAAATGTTTCTGAACAGTTAATGGGGTCTTGTATTGGAGTTAAGTTGACTTAACTCCACAACTACCATGTTACTGCTTTGTTCCGATATACTGGTAGTACAAGTGAACATTACACTACTACTTTAATTCTCTTTTCTTTAAAGAAAACCTGTCACCTGACTATACAATGCAAAATAAATTTGCATTTATGAAATACACTGAGGTAAGTATTTTCAGGAAAACGTCTGGTTTTGACGATGACAGACTCTCACTGGTGAAGCAGTCTGAAGTATAATAAATTTTGCCCCAATAACATTTTACTGACATTCTTTAAAACATCTGCTTCAAAAACACTTTTTTAGGGTGCTTTGGTTTATTTTGTCCAGGCCATGGGCAACAAACTATTCATTGTAGCATTTTTTTCCCACCGATTTTGTTCCTTTTCAGACCACACTGATTGCTTTGCAAGTTGAAAAGAACCAAAATGCAGTCATGTGATAAAATCTACATCACTCATTGGCCAGATGTTATTAAACGTATTTCCTGAACTGCTTTTCAATTGGTCAGAGTTAACGTGCGGGAAAATGCCTATGGAACTCCCGCAAGTAAACAAACCGGCAGACATTAAATGTCACTTTTTACTACGGAGGGATGCTGGCTGATTGTATCCCTGGTCATAGTATACTATATAGTTTGTAACTATCACTTTAGACAAACTATACATTTCAATAATGAAGCGCAGTTGCGACTAGAAAACAATTTTTTAATGCATTGCAATTGTTGAATGTGTTAGGCATGAATTAATTTAGCTAAACTGCGACATGGTCATCTTCTGGAAATATTACCAACGATCCATCAGGTGATGTTTTTTTTTTCTCTCTCCCTCCAAAAAATTATATTAAAGCGGTCAGCATATATTTTTCCTCTAAACCCCATAAGATGGGACAGCGCATTGGACTACGGCAGCTGGATTAGTCCAAAAAGGCACAGTACATTTTGTGGTTGTGTCACGATCACCAGCGATCTAACATCCAGAGATCGCTAGTACACACACAATTTACACAGGAACTACAAATCCACCTGTTTATGGACTACATCTCCACTCATGCAACACACACACACTCCTGCTCCAAGTCATCACTGATTGCACACACACCACCTGAGGATTGTCAAGAACTGATCACACACACTATTTAAACCACACAGTAACACTCACTGTTGCTGAGTTTTGTTTTCTTTATGTGACATTACGACGCGTTTCCTTGATCTTGGTTTCCTGTGTTTGTACCTTTGCCTTGCTATCTGTTCATCCCTGCCTGCCGCCAGCCTTCTGACTTCTTGCCTGTTTTTGACTACGATTCTGGACTGTCTCTATACATCTGTTTGCACCTGTTGACCATTGTTTTCCTGAAATCTCCATTAAACCTGCATTTGGATCCGCACCTCTGTTGTCAGTGTGACTCCCTGTGTAACAGGTTGGGTCTATTTTAGTTCAGATCATGTTCTCACCACAAACTAACCGCTCCCGGGATTGTTTAAAAAGCTTACCAAGACCACCTCGTCAAGTAGGTCTCGGTACGCTTTTTTTTTGTGATTGCTACATTTACGCCTGCCCGAACGAACCACACCAAGAGGGAAAACGAACTCTAGTGCGATTCAATTATATTAAATAAGACAGGTGTGAAAGCACCCTTATAATCACCTCCAAAAATAAACCTTGTGCATTTATGAATTGTGCTTTAACCAGCTGAGTGGGCTTGACAAACCACCTGTAGGAACACTCTTCTTTGTATTAATATATATATATATAT
>CAIGQQ010004600.1:1674345-1691868 GCA_903798035.1 Danio albolineatus | reverse complement strand
TATTATATTATATTATATTATATTATATTATATTATATTATATTATAAATTATTTAATGATTAATTTTTTTAATTAAAATCTGTAATACTAGTCAGTTTGTGATCCAATATTCATAATGTTCTCCATCATTCTGTAAAACTGTCCATGTCTGAACACTCTGCTAACTGAAATCTGCATGGCAACTTGCAACAAAGTTACTGAAAATAACCTCAGAGGGCTTTATTATTAATATTACAAGCGGTAAATTGATCTTGTTGCTAGGCTGATTGTTTTGTAAATTGTAATGATCATTTTTTCAAAATATATTTCATTATTTCAAAAAATAAGCCATTAAATTTAATTTCATTATTGTGCCAGAAAAAAAACATTGATTATAAAATTCTGTAAAACGCAATATTTACATTTACACATTTAGAAGATGCTTTTATCCAAAGTGGCTTATAGGTGAGGATAAAAGAAGCACTTTAAATCATCAGAAAGTAGCAGTATGCCATGACAAGTCTTATTTCATTTTATTAATATCATATTGAATGTTTTATTGAACATTTGCCTAAATCTAATCCCCTAACCTACATTTTATGTTGATTTGATCTACCCAAAATGTGAATGCTATTAAGAAATAATATGATGACAAGTACAAGTCTATGCTAAATGTGTTTTCAAGAGTTCACACTTAGATATGCTCAACTATGATAGCTGGTTTGGCATGCTGTCCCGGGAGAGAACCCTGAGCTCGGAGATAGATGAGCCCAAGGTTCCCGCCTGGTCAATGAGCGTTAGGAGGGATACGAGATCAGGTGTTTCTCGAGTGCCCCCCGTTAGTACTATCACTAATGTGAGGTTTTGTTTGTTTCAGTATGAAAGATTAAGTGCTTGTGACTGTTGCATGTTTTTTAGGTTGTGGGAGGAAAACGGAGTACCCGGGGAAAACCCATGCAAACACGGGGAGAACATGCAAAACTCCACGCAGGGAGTGCCGGCTGACTGAATAAAATTTAAGCCTATGGCACTCTTGCTGCGAGGCAGCGGTGCCAGCCAAAAAGTTCCAAAAAGCGAAGATATGGGATGACGTTTAGCCCGGATATTTAAGGTAGTTTTGGAGTGGTCTGATAGGCTAGCTAATGATTAGCGATAGAGATCAGCTGGAGTTGATTATATCACGTGTTCCTCTCGAAATTATTTTGTGAAACTGCACCTAATGTGGTAATTAGATTTTTTATTTATTAATCGAAACTTATATTTAATTAAATTACAGATCTTGCTAGTTATTTTTGCAATTAGGCCAATTTTTTTTTACTAGTTTACAGTTTTACAAGATTTGAGTTCAAATTGATCATCGGAATAATCAAGTCCATCCTATTATGACCACAGTAAACTCATCTTGAGATGGCTATTTAGATCAGCATAATAGTTAGTGTGATTTCACCAAGTAGGACATGTTCCTGGATTAACATCTATTCCAGTCAGCCAATCAGAATTAAGAGATTAGTTTACGGTTTACGTTAAGTTTAGGCTTATGGTTATGTACTTCTACATGATTGTTATCCAACTATTATTCCCTTCTGATTAGGGCTTTGCAATATGGACAAAATAATCATGTTGCGATTTTTTTGAACAAATATTGCGATTGCGATTTTGGCAACTATCTTTGCTTTCTCAAATGAGCTACATACACACATTTTAAATGTATTTAGTGCACAACAAGTGCACAATAAAACATTTCACAATGAAATAACATAATATTAAGTTTAATAAATAAAACTGTAGTAAAAATCTCTTAAAAATAGACAACATAAATTAAGATTAACCAACCTCACCTCTAGTTAAACACATACTGTACACAGTAGTACTAACTGCTTGATAAACAAAACTGTAATAAATTGTCTTAAAAACAGACAACATGAAAAAATAAAGATGAACTAACCTCAATTCCAGTCATAACAATAAATAAATAAACGTAAATCAAAACCACCTATTCAGTTTCCCTGCTTAACTTTGTCGTGCGCGGAGTGAGCTCTGATTGGTTAACATCTTTCTCCTGCTTACCTTAGCTGTAATTGCCAGGTGTGCTGTGTCAGCTCTAATTGGTTAACATATTAAAATCATGCGCACAAAAACGTGAACAAAAATCAAAATAAATTAATAGATAAAATTTTCGATTTCGAAACTGCATGTGCTTAAATCGCAATTTTTTGCGATTGCGATTAATTGCACAGCCCTACTTCTGATTTTGGTAATCATTTACAGTTATGGCTGTGTTTAAGGGTAAGGAATAGTTATGGATTACATATTTTTTTTCAAACAAAAATCACTTTCCAGGACCAACATAGATGCTAATCCAGGATCACATAGTACTTGGCAAAACCAATATCCAACAGAGCACCTTAGGGATGTGGTGAATATGTGTAGCCGACAAATCGGCACAATGCTGACCTATTTCATCTGCACCTATTTCTTCTTCTTATTGCGCATGTGTATCAAAATAATCAATGACATGCAGTGCAGTGTGGCAAAAGATGTAAAATACTTACAGATCTCTACTAAATGTTACTTTACTTCAAAAGATGTGTTGGTGTTATACTGCTCGCCTGGCTTGGCTTTAAAAAAAAATCAGTTTGCGTCATGCTTTCCTCTTGAGACACACACTAAACCCAGCATTCTTTAGCATCTGGCAATTGTTGGGGTAAAAACACTTCTGAAACACACACACACACACACACACAGTATGACTCATTGTTTTGAATCAAAACAGTTCATCTATAAGATCTATATGAGTCAGATCTGTGGGCAGCACAGGTGTATGGTATAGTTCATCCCTTTTGAGCAAATATTGTGCACTGCTGGCGATTCCTGATGGGGAATGGATTAGACCTTGTGCTGTGGCAGCAGGGAAATTGTCACACTTAATCTCATGGTTCAGCTCTGTTCTGAGGGAAATCCTCCTACTGGCCCCCAGGGGGATGCCGAGGTGAGAGCAAATGATTGGCGGCTGTTGGGGAGCTCCAGGCATCTCAATTGAACCATTAGTAATCACAGATCAATGACACCTACTGTCAGCCAGCCTAATTTGTGGCTTTTTTTAGTCTGAGTCTCTCCTTATTTAAGCTGGAGAACCAAACATAAGATTGTGTATGTCTCGGAAATGAAAAACTAGTGTGTGAACATCTGCTGATGACTGAGGGACTTAAAAAAACCAAACATCTGCCGCCGTTTATCTGTGCGTACCAGGAGCTTATGTGAGAAAATGATGGAGAGTTTGATGTTGTTGATGTGCTGTGGTTATTTTTTGTGAGTGGTGCAACAAGTGATTTTTTACTGCACAATTATTTGAGGAAATAATAATAATACGATATAATACGATATAAAAATTATGATATAATGCAATAGTCTTTTCTTTTTTTTTTTACCTTGAAACAAGGAGCATTATTCAATGTATTGATGTAATTTTCACTGAAAAGATGGGGCGGGATGTATTGAGCAGCCTACCCCCTTAACAGCCAATAAAATTTTATTTATATTACAACCATTGAGCAGTGTAAAGACACATCCGATGGTTTATTACAGCCACAGTCTAATAGTAATAATGAGTCTGTCTAACCATGTCTTCCCCTTATATCTCTTTAACTGCCCCACCAGGAAAAAAAATTGGATTGCATTTCTTAACTCCTCATGTCGCTAGTTAACACACTCAATGCATTTTGTTTCAACACATTCCATAATTTCTAAAATATCAACCTCTACCAAATGGTTGATAAGTCGCTTTATGGTAAAAGTACCGGAATTTATACATATACTATGAAAAATCAGAAAATGTTATTTAAAATATATTCAAAATAAAACATCTTTGAATACTAAATCATCTTTTTTTTTTTTTTAAGTAAAATATGTCAGATTCTCATTTAACACGTTTTATTGTTTTTTTGTTTTGTTTTTTGTTTTTTTTACAATAAAACCAAAATCAAGTGTAGTAGTGCAACAGGAATTATGTTTGTTAGATTTTTTTGCAAACCAACAACAATGTGTGTGTAAACCATTATTTAAATCAGTCATTCTATAAAATTGCTTTAACAGTCATTATTCAAAACAGTCAAAATATGGTCAACCATTTGGTAGAGCAGGCAATTAAAGGGTTAAATCCTGACTATTGTGCTTTAAAATACAGCATTCTGTGTGTAATTCACAATCGTCTGACATGACGCATTTGATTATGCATATGATCAGCTCTGTGCTCTTGTGTCTGTGAAACAGAGCTGACTAAGAAGCTGAAATGCAAATTGAAGTCATCAAAATCGTTGATTCATATTGGCAGAATTCGTAAGGGAGAAACTGTCAATATTGAACACCTAATGGTCTCCTAATGGTCACCTAAGGCTATTTATAGTTGCAAATTGCAATCTTGTGTTATTTATTATTATATATGACATTTCTATGTGCGGCGCCACGGTGGCGTAGTGAGTAGCACGTTCGCCTCACAGCAAGAAGGTCGCTGGTTCGATCCCCGGCTGGGCCAGTTGGCATTTCTGTGTGGAGTTTGCATGTTCTCCCCGTGGTTGCGTGGGTTTTCTCCGGGTGCTCCGGTTTCCCCCACAGTCCAAAGACATGCGGTACAGGTGAATTGGGTAAGCTAAATTGTCCATAGTGTATGTGTGTGAATGACAATGTATGGATGTGTTTCCCAGAGATGGGTTGTGGCTGGAAGGGCATCCGCTGCATAAAACAAATGCTGGATAAGTTGGTGGTTCATTCCGCTGTGGCGACCCCGGATTAATAAAGGGACTAAGCCGAAAAGAAAATGAATGAATTTCTATGCGCCAACTGTTCCAGCATACAGTATGTTTTACGCAGCCAATGCCCTTCCAGTCGCATCCCAGTTTTGGCAAAGCTCAGACATTTGTCCATACTAAATATTTTTCTGAAAAATAATTTTAATTACAAGAACACTTTCTGCACTAGAGCATCCCCTAGCATCAAATACGAGTAAAACAAATTAGTGCTATTCTAGAGTGATTAAAATGTGAGCATTTAACACTCCATTGACTCTGGATTATTATGAGTCTCATAATCATGTGTGTGGTATTCATGTTTAAATGTCATGCTTATCACCAACATATCCCTAATTAACACCATAACAATTTATGAATATCACAATTATCATCAGCACCAGTATAATGCGCCACCCATAGTTTGAACATGTCTACCTTCCATGCTTTCTGCACACAGTGAGCTTAAAGTCTGTATGAACTGGAAGTTGCTAAGACTTTTATTTCAGTATGTTGATGGACTTCCAATTGAAATTGAATATTGAGTAGGGGGTGGAACAGGGCTTAATTTGAGCTGGATCCTGCCATATTCTGTTCTGGCAAACGTCAGATATTCGTGTTTTGCGTTCCGGTATTTATTTTAATTGAACAAACTTTTGTGTGGTGAATATCTGCATGTGTGTGTGAGAGAGAGAATGTGAGAGAGTCTGAGTGAAAAACAGCAAGCAAAGCTGTGTTGATTGTGTGTGCGAACAAACACATAAAGGTAATCACTTTCGACCAATCAGCTTTCTTACATTTACAATCACTCCCATTGGTTGGTGATTATTGTTTCGTGAGCAGCAAAAAGAAAAACCTAGCAAACATTTTTGTGTGTAATAGACATCTATCGGACAATAGCTTGGCTAAAACAAGGGTAAACTTGGACTGTCAGTGAAAATCTTACAGACATCTAGGAATAGTCCAAAACTAGACTAGTCATCAAATAGACAGATTAGACAGACTTTATATGTGTAGTCATTCATTTAGTTTATTTGATGACGAGTTTTGACTTATTATTAGACGTCTATTAGCCCAAATTTAGCCTTGTTATAGCCAAGACGACTATGTTTAGACATCTATTATACATCTTTCAAAAACAAACAATGCTTGCTGGGTAATGGCATAGTGGCCTATGTAGCAGATGCCAGCTAGTGAAGTGCTGTGCAGGTAAACCTCACTCCTCTGACCTCTAAAGGTGCTCTAGCAACAGACGCTAGAGGCCATGGCCTTTAGCCTCCTTGGTAGAGCTACCGACTCCCATGCGGAAGGTCGCCGGTTCGATACCAGCTCGGAGCGGGTTGGGTGGTGTATAACCGGCGGGGTTACACCTACCTAAATAATATTTGCATTTTTAAAATGCTAGAGGCAGTCAAGCATATATTTTTTTTTAAACCAAGACAAGACGAACTACGCCCCTGGATCAGGATAGCGGAAGACAGATGCAAAGCGATCTTAAGTCAGCCAGAAAACATGACGGAAGAGGTAACAGTTGGCTCTTCTGGAAGATTAGACAGAGCGAGTCATTTACATTTGGCACATAATAGTGAAGAGAATTGAATGTCAATGGTGTTAGAAAACTGAATAGTGATGTTCCATATGATTTATTTTTGTAGCTACATGTTTGTTTGTTTTACTATACATGGTTGACCCTAATTGCACAAAATAATCACAGACCTTTCAGAAATGTTAGGCTTTCTTTTCGCTACAACCGCCTAGTAATGTCATGTTCTGGAAAAACTAAAATTGTGTGGCGGACGTCAGTTACAGTAACTTTTATTTCCTGGTTTTGTTTCAGAAATTATTTATTTACAAATTAAGCACTGGAGTGGGGCTTTCTTTCTGAGCATCATTCCCTCAAAGCAAACTTACAGTAGGAGGGGCGTGGTTAAGAATATTGTGTCTGAAGCCTTCAAACTGATTCCACACTTGATCAGACTTTGATTGCTAAAAGAAACAAACAAAAAAAAAACAGTGGATGAACTTGCACGGATTCATTATTCACCTAAATAAATGTGCACTAGAAAATTGAACATTGTAATTTGTGATTTTATACAGCTAGCATTCATTTTTAATTTGTGTGAAGGCCTCTGTGACTCAAAACATAATACAATACGTTCGAAAAGATAGTCTGAAAATGTGTAATGGTATTTTACAAAAAATGCTAAATTGCCTGCCGTGTAAACCTGAAAGCATCACCTTGTTCTGCAGTTAACTCTCCTCAGCAGCGTGTAATGCATGGAGCTCGTGAGTGGTTGTCATGCCAGCAGGTAGAGGCCTTGTTGGAGATCATCGACTCTGCGGTGAGGCCAACCTCTCACCGCTTCATACTGATCTTTAATTGCCCTGTAATTAAATTAAGCCCCGTCAGAGAGTCTATCCAGATTATCTGGGTCATGTGCAATTTTCCTCATCTCTTTTGCAGAGTGCAATTGGCTCCTCTGAGCGCTCAAGCATGGATAAATTGGATGACAGCCTCGTTCCACGTGAGCAGAATGCCCTGCATCGACAACACCTGCTTTTTATGGACTCGACCTGCCTGGGTTAAAGTGGGGCAATGAATAAAATAGTAAGACATGCTTGGGAGAAAGAGAAAGGGAGGTGTAAATATAGGGCGCCACGGTGGCGTAGTGAGTAGCACGTTCGCCTCACAGCTAGAAGGTCGCTGGTTCGAGCCCCGGCTGGGTCAGTTGGCATTTCTGTGTGGAGTTTGCATGTTCTCCCCGTGGTTGCGTGGGTTTCCTCCGGGTGCTCCGGTTTCCCCCACAAGTCCAAAGACATGTGGTATAGGTGAATTGGGTAGGCTAAATTGTCCGTAGTGTATAAGTGTGAATGCGTGTGTGTGGATGTTTCCCAGGGATGGGTTGCAGCTGGAAGGGCATCCGCTGCGTAAAAAATATGCTAGATAAGTTGGCGGTTCATTCCGCTGTGGTGACCCCGAATTAATAAAGGGACTAAGCCGACAAGAAAATAAATGAAAAAATGAATGACTGCCATTATAACCACATTTTTTCACTGCAAAAGCCATGACAGCATATAATTATGCATTCTTGATTGTTCGGAGTTTTCGTTGTTGGGAAGAGGTCCAATTTGTAATTTTAACTGTTGATCATCAGTTACAGTGCAGGTTTATGCTGCCAACTGATGATCAACAGTAAAAATTTCACATTTGACCTCTTCCCAACAGGAAACACCACAAACAATCGAGAATACATGATTATATGCTGTCATGGCTTTGCAATAAAAAAATGTGGTTGGGCAAAACAATTGGGCAAAAACAGCCACCAACATAACAAAACGGTAGTCAATTTGAAGGTTTAAGCCACTCAAAATAACTTTCACTGTTACATTAACTATGTTTTTTTTGTTGTAATATTCACTGAATTCCCAAAATAATTCTAATTTTAAGACAATTTGATACCATTGATCATATAATTAAAGAGCCCCTATTATAGGTTTTTGAAAATGAGCTTGCATGCAGTGTGTAACACAGCTCTAAGTGAAGTGAAATGTCCAGCTAAGGCTTAAAGGGCACATACATGACCCCTTTTTTATATTTAATATAAGTCTTTTGTGTCAGCAGAATTTGTCTGTAAAGTTTCAGCTCAAAATACCCATCAGATTATTAATTATAGCTGATTAAAGTCTCTGTTTTATAGCCCTAAAGAGCTTTTTGCTGTTTTTGGGTCTGCGCCTTTAAGAATAGTCCTCCCCGCCCACCGTGCCCGTCAGCGTGCCTCAATCTCCGCCCTCGGCTGCGTCAGACAGAAAGACTTAACAGGAACAGATGTAGCAGGAAGCAGATCTCACTACGTTTGAGAAATACAACAGTAAGAACTTTATCAAAGACTGTTTAATGTGTTTGTTCAGGAGTTGCAACGATGAGTCACAAACAATGCAGTTTACAGAGTTCGTTCACGCACGTACGCGTGCGCGGGCACACACACACAGACAGCGCACGCGTTTGAGCTTTGCACTGCTTTGGCAAGCAAATGTGAAAGGATACAGGTTTATCCACTGCTGTATGGATATCTGTTATGTTAATGTACACAATAAACCTGATTTAATGTCCACAAACTGAGATTGAAGCGTCTTTTTTGCTGACAAGCGGCTGTGCTGATGAAGTAAAGCTGAAGTAAATGGCTGTAACTCATTAACATGCACTGTTTTAAACACGTGTTAAACTTAAACTCACTCTTGATCACATTCGCTGGTGATTAATGACCTTAGCGAACTGAACAGACCTTTTATTCCCGGTTGTTTTGCGCACGTCCTGTCTTGTTGATATGATTAGACGTGTTACTACGGAGACATGTTAATACGCAGCTGTCAATCAATTCGATGGGCGGGGGGACCGCACTCCTACGTCAAGTTGCGGTCGATCTCAAAACCGCTCCAATTGGTTCACCGTTTTTATGCTGTTAAATTGAAAAAAAAGGACTGCGTGTGTTTATACCACCCCAAAATGACCGTCTATACACTATAACTACACATATGACTGTCCAAACAGCTTAAAAAGTAGATTTTTCATCAAAGGTGCCCTTTAAATCTGAAAGTGCACAGTGTTTAAAACTATTGATTCATCTATAAAAGAGTCGACTCATAGTTCCTCAAACGAATCGCTGTGCTTACGAGTCTTTAGCCGTTTCGGCATGACGTGAACACGAAACATAAGCCCCGCCCATTTGTGCGTGCGCAGCCCCGGGAGATTCAAAACCCCCAACCCCGCCCACAAGCAACAGCAGCAGCGAGCAAAAGTTGCCAGATTGGGCGGTTTTGAATTTGATTGTGCAGGTAAAAACCTTTTGAATATAGGGTTTGGGCTAGAGTCAGCTACATCTGGCAACACAGAGAAGAGCACTGTGCTCAGCTGGATATTACTGGAAGTGTGCAGATGAACCAGAGATGGCCCAGCCCTGTTCTCTTTACACGCTTACAACTGAGGATTCGTCAGCCGTTTGTTAAACGAAGGATCAGAAAATATGTATGCAGGGGTGGACTGGCCATAGGGAGCACCGGGACATTTCCCGGTGGCCTGATGGCGAATCTGGCCTGCTATGCAACTAGCGTGAGTAAGTGCGATTAAAATGGTCGCCTCATTGTTATCTCTAGCTTGTAAATGATGCATTTAATTGTGTTTTGTAACTTGTAACCGCTTGTAGTGTATCTGGTTAACTTGTATTCTCATATCGCGTCTAAAAGCACGTTGTAAACGCGACGTGTGCTGCTTTGTTCATGGATTAAAATGCTTTTCATGTTTCTCTGCTGTTTGTCCCTACTATGGCTACATCAGCTCTCACACACGTGCGGCAGTCCTGTTTCATAATGGTTCAGCTTTTGTCGCTGTGTGCATTATTACTGAATGTGTGTCGCTGCTTTTACTTCTGGTTAAGAATAGAGTAATATGCTGGGAGACCAGGGTGGGGGTTAGTTTCAGGGTTGAGGTGTCTGAAATACGGGCGACTCCGGGAAAAACGAGTGTTAGCAGATTAGCTAACGCACACACTATGACTACTTCAGTATTGATAAGCCTTGGTGGGCATTCTCTCGCGCTGAATGATGTCGACCAATCGCAACAGTGTGGGTCATCGATCCAATCAGCGCAGTTTAGCATCGCGCTAAGGAGGGGTTTTGGAAGAAATGAATCACTGAACGATTCATATAGGAGTCGCTGGGATAATGAGGTAAAAATAAATGCATATTATGAGACAATGAAAGTCTTTTTTGACTGCATGCAAATTAGCCTGCTGTTGGAGACCCCCAAAACCAAAATATGACCCTTTTTAATGTATAATAGGGGCTCTTTAATATTGCACTTACATGGTGAGAAACATATCCACATAACAAGTGCAGTTACATACACATACTATATAGCACACATTACAACATGGAGCCTGACTGTAAAAAAAAAAAAAAAAAAGCTAAAAACTTTCACAAAGAATTTTTTTTTTTTTGCTTTTATTTTCCAATTATTTTTTTTAAATATAAAAAAATATATATATATGAAAATTTCCTGTTTATTCACCCTCAGGCCATCTAAAAGTGTACTGTAGGTGATTTTTTTTCTTCTTCAGTAGAACATTAAAAAAATATTTTTAGCTGAATCCGTGGTCGTTGGTGAGTCATATAATGCAAGTCAATAGATTTTTTTTAGATTAAAAATAAACAATTCAAATCAATACCCATGGATCCTGACAATTCACTGAGGTTGTATGAAGCAGAACGATCGGTTTGTGCAAAAAATTGAAAATTTTTACAATCTTAATAGCTTTTATCCTCTGCCTGGGCCAACCTTTTCGGCACATACGTGAGTGTAGTAAGTGAGAGCTTCCGGTCGCTTCATTTATGTGTGCCAACATGTAAGTGAGGTGACAAGAGAGTGAGGATATAAAAATAAATATTACTCTAGCAGGCAAGATTCCAGTCCGGTAAATCAATGAAGCAACCAAAAGCTTGAATTTACCACACTAGTGTATGCACCGTTTGCCCAGGCTAAAAGCTAATAATATTGTGAATAATCTTCAGTTTCTTGTACAGGCGAATTGTTCTGCTTCATAAGACCTCAGTGTGTCATCAGGAGTCATGAGTATTGATTTGGACTTGTTAGGATGTGTGTATTTTTAATCTCAAGCCGGTGAGCCGGTATTGACGTGAATCACCAAGGACCTCGGATTCTTCTTCTATAAAATCTTCTCTAATTTCCTACTAAGAACAAAAGTCACCTCTTTTCATAAATTGGATGGCAAAGTTTCCTTTTTGGGTGAACTATCCCTTTAAAATCACTTCAATTCTTATAGACTGTGCTTAAAAACAACTTGAAAATGATAAGCAATCTTGCGGAAACAGCACTGGCAACATTGTTTAGACAGGTGATTTTTGTTTTGGTGGCTGAGATGACAGATATGCCCCTAAAAAGTGTCCAGAACTGCTCCTGAGTGTTGCAGAAATAATATGTAACACCTATTTGCATCTTCTTGCCTTGTTTTATAGTGTCACATACAGTACTGTCTATCACTGTTAGCAACAAAACTGTAAGAGACAAGAGTATGCGGTGCACATATGAGTCATGCGTGCTAGTTAAGGACTGCACTCCTGAGGTTTCTGAAAAACTTGGTTTTTGTTGCATCTGTGCTGCTGGCAAGGGAACTAAAAAACAGCTATTAAACTGACCTTTGCCATTAGATTTCTGTTCCAGAAGGGTCTTTTGACCAGAAGCGACCTCTGACCTCTATTAAAAACTCACAACACAACATTCCTGTGAGGCTGTCCTTGTACATTATGTTTGTGTGCACTGTTGCATTTGTTCATATTGCTTTCATGCTTTTTTATCAGTAGGAAATGACGTCTGATTTATCAACAGTTATTTCCATGAAACATCTTCCATTGTAGCTGCTATTCGGAGTTTAAAATGTGTCACGCCACTCCTTTGAACCGCACAGACAAGAAAACAGCAATAAGAGCGATAAAACCAGCACTTTTCTGAGTGCTCTATTTGCGAATTGGACTTCAATTATGTTTCTCGCTCTCCACAGAAGCGGAGTCTCTCGCTCTGTTTTCCTTTTCTGAATCGCTGCTCAACATCCAACACCTATTTCTGGCTCCATCAAATGCTTCAAAAAAGATGCATGAAAAACAAATTCCCTGCATTTGAAAGAATACAGAGAGCATTGATTTGGGGATTGAGCTGCTTCAACTGAAAAGAGGTGAGACAAAGCATGTGCATCGACTCTGTGTAACTGAAAAGATGGAGGAAAATCAGGGACAGAGAAAGCATGTGGATCGATGGATGGCAGAAAGAGAGAAAAAGAGACAGTGGGAGAAAGTGGCTGTGATTAGGGGGAAAACAGCAGGTAGAAGGGGGGCCATTCTTCAGTTATCTGAAAGTCAGGGTCACGGTGGCTTTGAAAAATAACTGCACAAATGCACACATACTGCAGCCAAGAATAGTGAGGTGAAAGAGACGGTATAAATCAAATCATTATTGAAAAATAAGCCTCGCTGGGACCTCCAGTTTCGAGAGCTGGTCACCTTTTTCAACATCTTGGAAAAGACACCCCAGAAACTCTATCATAGAACTATTATAGACTGAAAAACCTAGCTGTTAGTGCTTGAGAACATGTCTCAATTTCTAAAGGTCTGACATGGCTGCCAAAGTCTGCCTGACATAAAGACGGCAGCTTGTTCTGAGAAAAGTGCTCTTTTTAGAGGATTGTAGACGTATACAATGGGGCCCAAATCCATGCTCAAAATATGTGGCTCAAATTCTAATTTGAATGCAAAAAAATAAAAGGTTTTGAGATTACTTGCAGTTTTAATTAAAGAAATATTTTGACAGAAAATGAAAGGGAAATATTTTAAAGTATTGGCTATTTTTGCAAATAAGTAATTTAAATGAATAAATTATATAAATTTGCATATTTAATGATTTCAATAAAATACTTAGTCCAATGAAACATTGGTAGAGAAAACAGAAAGTTATTTTTTAGATGATTCAAAAATCATGTCTCCCATACTGTGACAAATTATTGCAATTTATATAAGGCTTTAAAATACAATTGAGCTTATCATTTGATGCCAAAATGGAGTTTTATGACAATTTGAAAAGTCAAAATAGAGTCTACTGAATCTACTTAAGCTAATTAAAAAATATTATATATATTATATATTATTATAATATTATATATATAATTATTATTGAACAAAAGTTGTACATTGTTACTTTTGAACCCATAGGCAGGGACGAAAGTAACACACCGGTGGGTCAAACATAACACAACAATATTTGCTACATTTACTGGATTGATCATGTTTATTTCAATAATATCTGACTGAGACCTTGTTAATGTTAACAGCAAACAAATTTTGTCCTTTATTTTTGCAATAGATATAAAATTTCAGTTCCATCAAATGTTTCAAAAGCATTCCAACAGTGAAAAAGTTCAGATTTTCTTCAATTTCTACAATTATTATTTGCAATATGCATGAATTTGATAAAACATATTAATCAAAACACTGAAAACTCTAATGTGGAAGTGAAAAATAAGGTTTGTCTATTAACAGTAGGACATGAATAACAGTGTTACTCTCGTCCCCACAGAAACTCTTGCCATTTCATCATCAAGAATATGTTATCGCACTAAATAAGCTGTAGATTGATCATTACTGTGATGCATGAAAAGAAAAACACAACTTGTAATAAGAAAAAGAACCGCTACAATAATTTACTTTTTACCTAACCAAGGGACACGGTTCCGAAATCACATGATATTTGGCAGCTCCATAAAGGGTTGCATGCTGAATGTGATGTTATAGCCTGGAAAGGGAATGTTGTCAGGGCTTCGAGAAAAACACTTTGTTACTTTCGGCCCTGCTCTCCCCTATACACTGTAATGACACTATTTTTAATGGTAGTTTATTATGCACAAATATATACAGTACATATCACTGAAATAGCTGATAATTTGGGTTGATAATTGATGATTATAAAACGTAAAAATGCAAAACATAAGGCACATTAATAAGAGATCATGCTATATATGATGACGATGTTACAAATGTGCTTTTTCATTATCAATTTAGAATAGTGATGAAACTTAGCCTTTCACATTTTATGCACATAAAGAAAGAGGAAAAGTTATAGAGGTGTGATTTCCTGTCTGCAATTAGAGACAATAGGGATAGTTTGGGTGGAGGAAACAGGATCAAAACACTGAACGGCATTAGGTAAACTAATCATGTTGGGATTGGCAGGATTATACATTCCTCCCATTCTTGGTCATTTGTCAGTCTCTCTTCACCATCAGATTAGCAATATTTGTCTTCAAGATTTTCTGTAAAAACAGGACTTTTTCTGATATGACTGCCTCCATAAAAGGAATAAAAGAAGGTGAGGGGAAAAAATGAGAAGCTCAAATGAGTATGCAGACTGAAATGCTTGGATTTACCAGTGTATGCATGGCAGATGTCCACAACACACAGCGTAAATCTCCACTGATCCCGTACTATAGGGTTACAAAACATATCTGATTCCTACTCAGCCTGTATGCACAACCATTCAGTAACAAATCTCTTATGCATTTTTATTTTCAAAAGTGAAGTAAAAACAGTAATACTGTAAAAATATACATACCGAAGCTTCCAATAATCTTAGTTCATCGTGATTTCAGGAGCTTGGTTACAAAAAACATACCCAAATAAATCTTATTCACATCATGTCCTGAAAGGGGTTTCCCTGTAATTGTATTCAACAAATACTCCAGCATTATGATTGGCAAATTTATTAAATAACTCTGACGGGCCATTGCGTTCAATAAATTAATGGCTATGTTTGTGATTGGCTACATTGCTCACAATTGAAAAACTTGTTTACATGCTGTATTCACAGAATGAACGTTAAACTGTTTGTGTATTTTGGCAAAGATTTGTGCAACACCATTAACAACTAAATTAATATGCAGCAGGCCAGAGCCATGACTCTCAGAAAATTCACAACTTAGAAATTGTAAATGAGTTTTTATGAAAACGCTTGAATCCTGTAATTACACTAATTGCAATATGGTGTGAACCACAAATAGAAAACGTAGGTGCTCTTCAGAGCACAAAAACAAATATGCACTGGAACATTTGCCAAATTTGATTGACCAATTACTGTACCACAACTTTAACTGAGGAGCCTTTTTCTTATCGGAGATGTTACAGTAGCACAATAAAGTTACATGCAGTATAAGGTATAAGGAATGCTCCAAGAACTCAGACCTTCTAAATTAAAAATCAATAAATATTTGAATGCTTTATGCATAACAAAAATTCAATGAAGATAAAAATGTGAAAAGCCTTGTCCCATGACCTAATAGGATTGGTTACATGTTTGTGATAGTAGGAAACAGAGGTGGTTTCAGACCACATTTCTGAGACTTTTGTAGACTGCATTTTAAGAAGAAAAACTGTTTTTCATTTGGACTATTTCTTTAAAAACATTAAAAATGTCAGACAGACAACTTTCACTAAAGGGGGTCTTTTAAAGTAACCAACAAAAATGTTCAAATCCTAATGGTATGACATTATCCCTTAAGATAAAAAGACTCCCTGAGGAAACCTTGCTGACAGAATAATGGGTTCGATGCTCCATAGGGATCAAAAGTCAAACTCAGTATAGAAAGGATGTTCCTGAAACTTGAAAATGTCAGAGCGAACAAGCAAACTCGAAGAGCTTTTTCCAAGAGAAAATCCTTGACCTCCAGAGTGGTTTGCACTTTATGTATTGCAGATTAAAAAAAATGTCTATTCATATTTATTCACTAAAAATATTTCCTCTTCCACAGACATGTTCCCGTTTGGAATACTATATTACTACAAAATATTTATGATTTATGATTTTGTCAAGACAACCGGTGGTTGGGTTATTTTTTATTATGATTGCATAAATCAATAAACATGAATATATAAGCGAAAGAAAAATGTTGCATGCTTCATGGAGCAATAGAAGTAAAGGAACAAAAGAACGACAACATATAAATATTATTCAATAATCCCTTATGATCTAAGAGGTAATTTATTCAATATGTCATATGTCATTTATTACACCGAGCTGTAAAAGCCCTGTGTTAAGTGGAAGCAAGAATGTCTGTGTCTCTTTAAATGCAATTGAGCTGCTGCCCCTCCCCCCGTTTCAGAAGAGGGCGGAGCCTTTACAGCCTGTCTCTTGGAAATAACAAACAAAATATCCACATGCATCTGCAGTATATGATTAGATGTGACTGAAACAGCATGTGAATTATTATATTAGATCGGTGAATCAGTGGTAAAAACAGTGTGTTTGTTTGCATTCTGTCAGGGAAGCTTCAATAAAATCACATTATGTTTCAAGAGTATATTCTGTAAAACAAAATGTGGCAACCAGTGACTTCAAAAAGCAATTTCTACCTTATTTACACACATTGTTTTGGTATAAATGTAAATTATTTCTATTATGCCCCTTTTGAAAGATAATATAAAGGATTGAATATGTGTAAAAGGGATTGTTAGTCTAAGAAAATCAAAGTAAATTTTATATATGACTAACTGAATGGAGTTTAAAGTTGTGATAAAGCACTGATTGAATTTCAGTGAGGACAATAAGCTCAATTAAAACAACAGTTAAAATTACTGATAAAACAGCTGTTGTTGGATCATCAGGCCAGAATAGGAGATAGAATTAAATGTCATAAGTAGAGCAGGCATATGAAAACCCATGTTCCTGAATGACAGATCCAAGTGATGCCATGCGAGAAAAATGATCCAAGAACAGAGCCCTGAGGCACCCCATTGACAGGATACAGTGACTTGGACACACTAAATGATCTACTTTAGAGGTATGTATGAGTGTAATATGCTTTGGCTGAAAGTTCCCCATTTTCTATAAGGCATTTGGAAGCATATTTAAGGAAAAAAAAAGAAATATTATAGAATGCGATCTCTGTGCTGTATAATGGAGCCCCTGTAGAGCATGAATAGTTTCTAATAAAGTGACCTGTTTTAATCATGCTGTTTGACAAGCCTTTAAAATCATATTTACACTCTAAAAAATCCGGGGTTATTTTTTCTACCCAAATGTGGGGTTAAGGCATTTGGGTAATTTTTGGGGGTTATTTTCAGAGTCTTGGGTAGTTTTAAGGTAGTGCTATGCAACCCAAACTTTGGTTATTTTCTGGGTAATAATTGCTAAGACTTAAATCAATGCAACCC
>CAIGQQ010004600.1:1663085-1673945 GCA_903798035.1 Danio albolineatus | reverse complement strand
ATATATATATATATATATATATATATATATATATGTATATATATATAATTTTTCAACCATTTATAGACGTAATGTAATACTGAGCTGTAAAATTGCAATGAAAATAGTGTAACGTAAACGCAGATTCCTTGCATTTTCGTATAATTAAAAGGATATTTATGCCCATAGCAGCCCTTAATCATTCTGAATTTTCTAATCTCTTACTACCACCTTTTGTACACGTGTAATCAAAGCTGCACACCCCCCACCGTACTTCGGTGACGCTGAGTCAAAATAACACAACTGCTGGGTCATCTTTCGCGGGCATTTTGGATCAACAGCAGGAGGAGGAAGCCAGACGCTTTTCGAGCAGACTGTCTTCGGCATTTCAGGTGACATAAAGGTTTGTATTTGTATTCGTATTTTAAGCAAAGTCATTTCGGCAAAGTTTTTATTTTGTGACCCGCATGAACGTTATTATATTATATATTGTCGCGTCATGTAGTAAGATTAGGGCTAGTATGGCAAGCTGCCATAGGGCTGGCTAGGCTATCTGTACCGTGACGGCTGCCCGGTTTACTTTGATGAGTGCCCGTGCTGCGTCTGACCGCGGACCGTTTCGCCGGACCATGCTCGGTAAAGAGGTGGGCCAAAGCACGCTTTGCATGAAGTTTGAGCACTTAACCCCACCCGAGCGCTGAACTGGTAATGTACCTTGACTGGAACTTGTTGGTTAAGAAGCTGCAAATTTCGCGCTGAATTGCAACTTAGCTGTAATCTTGCAATGGTCCCGATAAGCACACGTGAACATTTCTCCGCGACAAAAGAGGAAAATCAGCAAAAGGTTACAGAGAGCCAGTCGTCACCTCATCACAAACTACTTACAATAATGAACCATAAAGCAGTGTTTATTGTTCGGATATCACGACTGCTTTCTACAGAAACAATCAAAACAGAAAGAATAAATTACCTTTTTGAGTGTGATGCTTTAACTATAAATAAATTACAACGTGTTTTGAAGCAAAACAACTGATTTAAAAACAGATTCATTCAAAGGAAACGTTTATTTATTTAGCTACAAACGTTTTTTAATTCGTAGACTGTTGTATGAATAGACTGCAGCAATTTCCATGAGAAACTATTAAACTGCAAGCTTATTTGTTGAGTTGTGTTTTTGGTGGGACTCATGGTAGGAGAATAGTGATATATATTTAAATTAAATATTAAGTATATTTAAGATGAATATGAAAAAAAAGTCTAAAGAAATCTGTGAACTATTTCCTCAAGAATGGTGTAGCAAAACAAAGTTTTAATCCATTTTTTTTGTTCCAGATTTTAAATCAGACCCTCACTACACTGTCACGGTGGCAGGGCCACAGCCTTTCGCTTAAGGTAAACACTTGTCTCATCTGGCATGTATGTCAAATTTTTTTTCTGCTATCTCCTTTACTACTATCACTGTGGAAATAAAAACTTTGTATGTACACTATTAAACTGAGTTTACTGAAAGGAGACATAATGGCTGAGTAATGCATCATAAATAAAACTGTTTGCAGAAATTAAGTTCTGTTTTTATGTTTTAGGTGATCTCATTGTGCTTTGATGGATTGTTTTGTACACGAGTTAAATGAAAGGCAGCTTCCAGAACTTATAGTTTTAAGGTAAGTTTTCTGTTTTGTCCTATTTGTCTTGTGCTTTTGTGCAAATACTGTAAATTGATCAACACAAAACTGACATGTATAACCTTCAAATTAATTTTATTTTAATGTATTGTCTTTAGCACAAAACTTGTTTGTAGTGAAAGTAATTCAGTTTAATATCATTTGTTATTCTTCTAGTCTTTTACCCATAACAGCTAATGAATCGTAAGTCTAACACATATAAACATATATTATTTCTCAAACATTTATAGACGTAATGTAATACTGACAGCTGTAAAACTACTTATTTGTTTAAATGCAATGAAAATAGTGTAACGTAAACACAGATTCCTTGCATTTTCATATAATTAAAAAGAGATTTATGCTCATAGCAGTCCTTAGTCAAGCATACTTTCTTGTTGCAAAATAAATCAGATAATTGACAATGTGTAGATGAAATGTGTAGAATTATTAACAATGCCCACGGTCTAATTCAGATTTTTATGTGTATTGTGTGTTCATACAATTTTTTTTAATGTATTTGCAGGTAACATGGTATGCCCAAAGTTGAAATAATAGACCAGGTTCATTGAAGAGAGGCTGAGGAACATACGAAAGCACCTGAGGCAATTGTGAAGGCCACAAGGAGAGAAATAAGATGCACCAAGCAGGACAGTTATGCCAGGTAATGGGTAGACTTTATTTTTAAAACAGTAGTTAAAAAAACTGCAAATCTTGTAACTTTAAGATGTCAAGTGAAAAGGAATTTTTTGTTTAGCTCATACTTATTATATTAGGAAGCCAAAACTTTTCAGACATGCTTTGTAGGCCAATCAAAGGCTCTGTGCATACCCACACCTTGACTCTCCCACTCTGATAGACATTTTTTTCATTTTCATGATCTGTCTTTAGGTCGGAACAAATATGGTGGAGTACCTCCAGCAGACTGAAGCATCAGGCCCTTTCACTTATGTCACTGCAAAATGGACACATTGACTCTCAGCCTTTTGTCATCCTGCAAGGAGAAGCTTTGGTGTAAAGGACTCTCGTTGGGGCAGTGGATGTACAATATGCTTCAAATCATTTAATATTTTTGATGTAAACTACCCAAAAAAGTGTTTCTATTGTTGGGAGTTTATTGCCCTTTCAGCTGCAATCCAGTACTGGGAAACACCCATACACACTCATTCACACACATACACTACGGACAATTTAGGTTACCCAATTCACCTATGCCGCATGTGTTTGGACTTGTGGGGGAAACCGTAGCACCCGGAGGAAAGCCATGCGAACACGGGGAGAACATGCAAACTCCACACAGAAACAGCAACTGACCCAGCCAGGACTCGAACAACAACCTTTTTGCTGTGATGCAAAGTGCTAACCACTGCACCACCGTGCCACCAGGAGGTAGCAGTTTAGTTTTATTTGCATACAAGTTTTTTTTATTTTTGTGTGTAAACATTTTTATTGCTTGAGGAAGAGTATTACATTATGTTTACACTGATGGATATTAATGACATTTTTGCACTAGCAGCACAAATGAATGTATTATGAATATATGGTTCATAATATAGACTAAAAACACTGCTTTGTAACAAACAATTGTTGAGGTATTTTTGAATTTTATATTTGATGTGCATATGGATGGTTTTTGTAGTTAATGAATTCTTTTAAATGTTAAAACATTTGGCATTTTTAATTCATGTGCATGTGAATTCATGTGAATTGTTTAAAATGTTTACGGGCAACCCATAAATATGAAACGAATTGTTTTAATTGTCATAATTTGTATTTAGTTTTGTATTATCTCTGAAGTAAAGTGTATTTACAAAGTGTAATATGCTGAAAAAAAAATTTAATGGAATAAAAAAATAAAGCTAATTCAATATTTACCAGTTTGTTTTTTATGTGGTTAATGATTTTAAAAGAAAACTAAAAATTACATTTGAAAATATAACCTATAATTAAGTCAAATTAACCTATCGTTTGAGTCAAAATAACCAATTATTGGGTAGAAAAAACAACCCATTTTTGGGGTTAAAAATAATAACCCAATTACTTGGGTTAATTTAACCCCTAATGTGTTCTGTCCTATATTTACCCAGCAGTAGGGTTAAAAACAACCCAATTTGGGTAGTTTTTAACACTGTGTTTTTTAGAGTGTAGAAAAGGAGATTGTATAGCAGGTGGCACGGTGGCTCAGTGGTTAGCACTGTCGCCTCAGAGTCCCAGCTGGGGTCAGTTGGCATTTCTGTGAGGAGTTTGCATGTTCTCCTCGTGTTTGCATGGTTTTCCGCCGGCTGCTCCGGTTTCCCCCACAGTCCAAAAACATGTGGTATACAGTAGGTGAATTGAATAAACTAAATTAGCCATAGAGTAGTAATATTCTTGCTTGTGCCTATTTAAGAGGACATTCATTTATTTTATTTTCAGCTTAGTCCCTTTATTAATCTGGGGTCCCCACAGTGGAATGAACTGCCAACTTATCCAGCATTTGTTTTACGCAGCGGATGCCTTTCCAGCTGCAACCCATCACTGGGAAACATCCATACACGCATACACTACAGACAATTTAGCTTACCCAATTCACCTATACCACATGTCTTTGGACTTGTGGGGGAAACCGGAGCACCCGAAGGAAACCCACACAAACACGGGGAGAAAATGCAAATTTTAAATGCCAACTGACCCAGCCGAGGCTCGAACTAGTAACCTTCTTGCTGTGAGATAAATGGATATGCTCCACCTCCATTATGTGGGTTATAATGACACAAGAATATTAATGGTCGAGCAACACCCTCTATTACTAGAGGAGACTGTGCTGTGCAGTTTAGACGTACAACTTTTGCACGGTCAGTCTTCTAGGTTAGAGCCAGTCATTTCTGGAACACACTTCCTATTGATTTAAGAGGTATTACAAATTATTCAACATTTAAATTCAAGTTAAAGAAATGGCTAAAAGCAAATTAAGTTTGTAATCATGTGTAATTCTTTTCTCTAACTTCTTATGAAATTCTTATTACGTTGTATCTTTTTGTTGTATGTAACTTTACTGTTATTGTATGTGTGATAATGTGTTTTTGGATTTTAGGTTGCCTTTTTAAAATCTGGTGTGGGGCAACAGATGAAAATTAGCCCTTGTGGCTAACTCTGGCTTATTTACAGTTTTACTGTTGATTAATGAGCATTGTCCCTGTTAAATAAATACATTTCAAATTTTGTGTTTGATCCACTTAAATGTTTAAAAACAATCAAGTTACCTAAACCTAAATTTGTGTTGGAACAACATGAATGAATTGTGTGGCACCCAGCATTTTTTACAGCATCGTGACAGATTTGAAGAAAAACGATAACGGTATTTTCCTTTTTGGGTGACATCTTTAAACCTATCAGCGGAAAAACACATTCATCTGACTGCTCAATTGTCTGAAGATGACAAGATCTGAGAGTCCTTGGACCCTTTATTCTCATGTGCTCACTTTCAAACTGACAGCAAGAGAAAAAAAAGAGACAAATTCCTGACTACTTGTATAACACATAAACTTATAGTGACCTTTAGAGTTCAGATATGGGTAGTTGAGGTAGTGAAGTGTGACAGACAAAATGACCAGTCAGTGGCAGCTGCCTGTGGGGCCATTGAGCCGTTACCGCATGCTGAGTCACTGGGGAAATAGTGGATGGAAAACCTTGACGCGTTCAATACAACAGCAAAATCTGACAAGTTCTACACAACATCTAAACACACCGATGAAGGATGCTAAAGCACCCGCGAACAGACAAGCACGTCCACAGAGAGACGAGTCATTTTAATAAAAGCAAGAATACACAAATTACGCCGACTTTATTTAGTCTAAATTATTTTTTATCAAGAGAAATCAGCAGAATGTTGAGGCGAATCTTTTGAGCCTTTGAGAAGCAGGCTTCCGTAATTACAAGGCAGATAATAACCTGTGTGATATTCTCAAATCGTCTTTAATAATGTCTCGTGAGGCGACGCTGATGGGCTGCAAATGGGCAGAAAACTGATGGAGAAATTCCAGAGATGGAAACGGGGATGAAACGAAGCGACTATCAGTGAACTTTTCACACGAGGCCGTTCCCAGATTGCATGTCACTCTGCGCCTAATGAAAATGAGTTTTTATCTGTAAGAGCCTGGTCGTCATGGCCTCTTTTTTTCTTCTCTCCTTTATGTTGTTAATTAGATATTCCACCGACAGACTGCGGAGATGTCATTCCTAACGCCCCGCGTAACATGCTGGCGAGATATTGGTCATGATTGTGACTCAATATATCGCAACTGTAAGGCTGCAGAATTAGACAGAAAAACATTAATTATGATTTGAGTCTTTCAGTGAAAAATCACAGCCACTGATAAAATGTGTTATCTGAAACAAACCTCCTGGGTTGTCAGTGAGTTTTTAATCATTTTTGTGTGCTTTAAAAAAGGGAATTCAAATATTATTAATATATATCTGGTGGAAAAAAAAAAAATATATATATATTTTATAAGACAAACATTTTGACAGTATAGATATGAAAATATAGATAGTATTGTTCAGACATTAGACACTTAACTACTATTTTACCTGTTTCCAATTTACATTTACGCATTTAGTAGATGCTTTGGAACACAGTTGACAGAATTTACACATTTGCCAAACGGTTCTTCAACAACATTAATGTGAACCTTTATTTTAAGAGTGCACTTTTCAGCTACCACTATATAAAATACTGCAAATACTATGAATTTAAACATTCACAGATTGCATACTGTTTTAACCTGCCAAAGCAGTAAGCTAGGCACATCTAGACAGAGTGAGTGTTTTTACATGAAGTCTTCTCATAGAATTACTCATAATTGATTCTATGACTCAATCAAACAAACGTAATGCTCTGATAATGCATATACTTCAGATTTGAAGTTGCTGATATACACTGAAAAAAAAATATTCATTGGATTTAACACTTTTTTTATTTTAAATATCTTTTTTAAGGTAGCTGGTTGCAAACAATTTCTTTGGGCTGAACTTAAACAAACAAATTGATTTTAGGAATGTTCAACTTAATTTCGTCAACCTTAGAATTATAAGGTTCTATCTGACATTTTTGTCAAAATTGAGTTATTCACATATTCTTATTAAATGGCAACTGATTTACATTATGTGATGTTTTGTAAAGTTGTTTACATTTTAGGACTTTTTATTTAAAAAACAAAAAAGATTTATTCTAGTCGATTTACTCGATTTACTGTATTTAGCTTTCGTTGTCATTCTGCTGGACTGCTCTGTTGTTAAAAAATACAATATATTAAATGTGAAGCCTTTTTATTTTTGTATGCATAGTGAGTGAAACATTTTTCAGGGTTTATTAAACTTTGTTAAACAACTCATTTGCTAATTGTCTGTTTTCTTTTAAAGTCTTTAAATTTGATATTAAGCCTTGAAGAGCAAATAATTTATTTAATTCATGTGGTCTTCATTACAACAATAAATATTACCATATTACTTACATAAAATTAACATCTGCACTGGACAAAATATTTAGCACAGCCTTGTATGCTTAATTTGAACAAGAAAAAATATTCATCCTAAAACATTAAATAAATGTTATAGAAAGGAAAACTTTTTACTTTCTCAAACATCAACATATTGTGACACCAGCAATTATTATTAAATTAATAAGCAGACTGATTGTATCTCTTCAAAAATAATGCTTCAATTAATGATCAGCCAGACAGAACCTTATAATTCCAAGAGCAAAATGATATTTCAGAATTAGAAGGTTCATCTGCATTTGCCTTGCTTTTTTTAACCCCAAATTTGCAAATTTTGATAATTTACATTTAGAATACACTTAGGGTCCCTGTCATGTTAATGTATGAAAGAGAACTGTTACACACATATTGTTTGCTATATGGAATGCAAAAACTTTAAAGCTCAATATGTAAAAATCATTTATAGCACAGATAGCACCTCACAATTTCAAGATGATGATTTGTTTAAATTCAGCCCATTTAAATAGTTTGCAACCATTTACCTTTAGTAAATCCAATTAATTCTTTTTTTGCATATAATAAAAATATAATATAATATATATAAAATAATATACAGTATTTATAAGTACTTGTGTACAATTACAATGACTCTAAATGCCAGCATTACAGTAATCTTTTTATTTTACATCTTGTATCCCTGATCTTCTGCACAGCTATTACAACTGATCTGTTCTCTGTCATACAAACAGAGCCAAAGATGGTGAAATCGTGCCTGCCAGCAAACAGCTTCTGAATGTGACCTCGGGGCTCTGAGCAAATATAACTCAGAGGGAACGAGAGAGAGAGAGAGAGAGAGAGAGTGAGAGAAAAGGGAAAAAAGAGAGAAGGGAGAGCATGCATCTGTCACGTTTTTAGCCAAGAATTTCTTTTGATTCAAGGCCGAGTTCTCAGGATTCCTGTTGAATTGCTCACTCGGCTAGAAGTGACAGCGCATCGCTTTAGAGCGTCATCATCCTTGAAGGCCACTGCAGTTTACCGTCATCTAAATCTACACTTGAAGCACTGATGATTCTCAGATTTGCAGTTCACGGCTGACTCATCTTCCCTGAATCAATCTTCACACATCTACTCTCATCCTTCTTTCTCTTTAAACCAATTCCAGACTGTAAGGGTTCTCATGGTACAATTTAGCAGTGATTCATGTCAAATTCACATCGCATTCAGCATTTTTCAACCAGCGCACATCATTTAGATCCAGCATAGTGTGGGCAGTCGAGTCAGTGAGTGGATTTATACGTTTTATAGTACTTTGACAACCCAAAAAAGGGCAATGGTCATTTAGAAACCCTGAAAAGACTATGTTTTATACATGTATGATTCATTAAAAAATATATATTTATTGAAAAGAAATAAATCCAAACCTACACTTTAAAAAATGCTGAGCACCACAATAGTCAGGTTGAGGCAAAATGAAGGAATGAAGTTAAATTTTACAAATTTAGGTGGATTGAATATAAAATTATCAAGTGTCAAAAAAAAACCTTAAGAATTGTGGTATTTCAGCTTATTTTAAATAAGTCATTTGAACAAACAGCAAACATATCAAATAGAAGAAAATTTTATTGACTTAGTTTGTGTAAACTGACACAATTTAGAGCCGCTAATGTTTAACAGTTTAAGAACAGGTAAAACTCACAGGCACTGAGGGTTACAGCTGATTACAGCAACTATGCAACACATGTGACAGCACAACTGAGCTTAATAACAAGATACGCCTTGGTGTGACTCATTGCCATGGCAACCTGATGAGAGAGAGAGAGAGAGAGAGAGAGAGAGAGAGAGAGAGAGAGAGAGAGAGAAAGAGAAAGAGAGAGCGGATTTGATGGTTGGTTCCACATTTTCTGTAAGAGAAAAGGGCAACTTACTGACATTAGCGCTGATGATTTCATCAATTTCAGCATTGAGGGGATTAAAACAGGTACTGGTTAATGAAAGCACGCAAACCAGGTAATAACCGCAGGTGCCCTGTGTAGGAGTGTGGGTTTAAAACCACTGTACACACAATAATGAGACGTGCCAACTACTGTATGAGTCACAGCCGTCTGAGAACCTACATGAGAGCCTAATTCACGTTGAGATCATCAATCTCACATATAACTCGGCTAAAATACTTTCGGAAAGTTCTGCCAATAAATAGTATTTTTAGAAAACCGGCATCTTTTGGGTCACTCTTAAAGTTTGAAACATCTCACACTTTTAATAATAGCATTTTTACCTACCTGAAAGTTTAAGCTATACATTTTAAAAAGCAATTACTTGAAGTGAGTAAACCTCTTTGCCTTAAAAGTGACAAGATGACTTTACTTGTCATCTTGTGAGTGAGTAAACCCGTTGCCACCGTTAAGTTGACTTAATTAATTTTATACTTCTATTTTATACTATTTATTTACTTAATAATTTTCAAGGCAATGAGTTTATTCACCTTTTTAAGTATTCAACTAACTGCTTTAAAAGCAACAGGTTCACTCACTTTTTTAAAGTATAGTCAAGTAAATCGATTTCTACAGTATTCTACTTGTTTATTTTGATCATACAGGAATATTATGATCAACATTGATGATAATAAGAATGCTTCTGAATGCAAAATGGTGTAATATAGAATTGTGAGCATATGGATAGATTTGAATTGATCGAGTAAAGATTTAAAAAGAATATTGTATAGATTATCACAAAAATTAATTGCAATAATATCAGAAACATTTAATTACAAATTTTATTAAAAAATGTATTACTGTTTCAAATTGTTGCTAGGTTTAAATGCATTATGTTTCAAATGAATGTAGATTTTTGAATAGTACTGTAATATGTATTTGTATGTAGGTAGCGTAGTGGGTAGCACAATCGCCTCACAGCAAGAAGGTCGACTTGTTTAGCTGTAGTTTAGTTTCCTCCGGGTGCTCCGGTTTCCCCCACAGTCCAAAGACCAGTATAGATGAATTGGGTAAGCTAAATTGTCCTTAGTGTAAGTGTGTGATTGAGAGTGTATGGGTGTTTCCCAGTGATGGGTTACAGCTGGATGGCCATCCGCTGTGTAAAACACATGCTGGATAAGTTGGCGGTCCATTCCGCTGTGGCGACCCCTGATAAATAACGTGACTAATCCGAAAAGAAAATGAATGAATGAATGAATTTTATATGTAGATAATCTACGATAGAAAATAGTTTTCAGGATGTTAACACAAAATTTGTTTTAATTTACTAGTTTTTGATGTATTTTGTATAAGTTTGTGCTTCATCTAGCTCCATTTGGAACCGGCTAAATTCAGTTGTTATTTTAAGTCTACATGGATAAGTAAATGTTACTGTAAGTTGATAGTGATGAAATGTATTTTGTTTAAAGAATAGTTTTAAGTGATATTCTGTTCGAAATAAAGAAATCAAACCAAACAAAATAAATATGATAATTTAAATGGTATTTTTTATACAGACATCGTTTATAAGTATTTTATGTTTTGTCAGTTTAGTGGCTAATTCGTGTTTAGTCGTATGAAAATGTACTATTTTAAAAAGGAGGCGTGGCACCCAACACCACCCCTAAACCCCACAGTCATTGGGCGATGAGCAAATCGTACAAAATTCTACGAATTAGCCACTAAATCAAAGTTATGAATTGTTGTGGAATGCTGTTGGACAGAAAGACAGACAGACAGACAGACAGACAGACAGACAGACAGACAGACAGA
>CAIGQQ010004600.1:1635503-1654137 GCA_903798035.1 Danio albolineatus | reverse complement strand
ATATATATATATATATATTAGGGCTGTCCAAGAATTAATCGTGATTAATCACATCCAAAATAAAAGTTTGTTTTGACATAATATGTGTGTGTGTTATATTTATTTATTATGTATATGTGATAAACACATTCATAGAAGCCAAAACTATATATAAAAAAGTAACTTGTGGGGGAAACCAAAGCACCCGGAGGAAACCCACGCAACCACGGGGAGAACATGCAAACTCCACAGGCCTAAAACTGGCTACACTGTATGAGAGAAAACGAAAAATGCTTTAAGAAGATAACAGCTAACTTAATGAATTGCCCAAACGAACTGATTCACTAAAATAAATGGTCTCTTTCTATGATAGAGAAAGACAGATGTGAGTGTTTAACATAGTTTATGAGTTCACTCGACCTGAAAGTCAACAAACAATCGTACATTGATGCAGTTTGTCACGTTGTAAATACTAGTGACAACAACAACGGGTTTCAATGACAAGCTTGCTGCTGGAAATTAACTGTTTTCTAGACGATGACATAAGTTATCGTCACGATGAAAAAAACTACAGTAAAACTATTTCATTGTCGGTGTCTTAAGCAACGTGATTTACCTTCCATCCTGAGATCGACAAGATCTTAAAACTGCTCGTCCAATGCCATCATTATTTTCCTGTCGGTTCACAACCGCGGAGAAATGTGACGTGAGGTGGAAATGAGAGGCGTTATCATCACTGTAAATAAAGGTCTCTGACACTATCAATAACCTTTAAGCTCTCGGAAGATTAGGCTAGAGAATGAGTAAGGTTGAATTATGCATGGTCTCTCGTTTTCTGTTAATTAACAGAATATGGCCAAGGACCATAATTAATCTCGATATTTACCATCCCTGTCATTAGGCAACGATAGCCTAAAACACTGATGAAATAAAACGGCACCAATACACATGACTGTGAAATATGAATAAATTCAGAAATGAGATCAGCAAAGGCAAGAGGAGGCATCGGAATATCTGACACTTGATGTAGGGTAGTTTATATTGAAAATGCAAAAGTGGACAGCTATCTGTTTTAGGTCCTTCACAATAATAGACCACCTGACTTGGATCGCTGTTACCACTCGAAACAGCACCTCCATTTTAATGTCATTTTGTTGGACGGTTTTGCCTGTGCAGACAGACAGATGGCAGACACAGGTACAGCAACAACACATGATTGAAAAGCCATTCAGAAAATGTGAAAATGCACAGCATCTGCAATTGCATTCATTGACTTTATCTGCATTCCCAGCTGTCACACCAAAGGCTGTGCCATTTTACAGCATTCAGACAACTAAAAGGAAGAAAAGAGACCAAGCATGACCCGCTAGACACTAAGAATGAATTATGACCACCTAAAGATAATCTGACCTTCATGAACATGCATTTGATTACATGTGTCTCTTGATTATAATCATCACTGTCTGTTACATGCTGCGCTAAATTGCATTCCTGCACAACAGGTGAGCTTTGTTTTCATATTTCTTTATTGATTGGGCTATTTTGCACAGACAGACTCAATTTTCACTTTTTGTCTCGTTTCTAATGGAGATCTATATGGGTCAGAACTAAATGGTAAATGTGTTAACTAAATCTTAAATGAAATTTAAAAAGCTGATATAACCAAAAACATGTCAGGCCTTTTGTAATTGAACCTTAAAAGGAGACCTCCAGGTCATGATTCTCCAACCATTTTTATACAGTTCTATTAGACAATCAAGCTTGGTACAGAAAATTAGAAAACGTGGTTGTATTCAACAAGCATGTACTGTAACATTCAAGCAATGGGTTTTAGTCAAATTGATGCCCTAAAATCTGGGCTGAAACTAGAAATTGAAAATTCTAGATGTACATGGTCAAAAATATCTTGTATGTTTTTCAATAATCATAGTAATGTGAAGATTTAATGAATTTCCTTACAATTATTAATCAGATATTAAACATTTTGCGCCACGGTGGCCTAGTGGGTAGCACGTTTGCCTCACAGCAAGAAGGTCGCTGGTTCAAGCCCTGGCTGGGTCAGTTGGCATTTCTGTGTGGAGTTTGCATGTTCTCCCCGTGGTTGTGTGGGTTTTCTCCGTGTGCTCCGGTTTCCCCTACAAGTCCAAAGACATGCGGTACAGGTGAATTGGGTAAGCTAAATTGTCCGTAGTGTATGAGTGTGAATGGCAATGTGTGGATGTTTCCCAGAGATGGGTTGCGGCTGGAAGGGCATCCGCTGCCTAAAAAAATGCTGGATAAGTTGGTGGATCATTCCGCTGTGGCGACCCCGGATTAATAAAAGGGACTAAGCCGAAAAGAAAATGAATGAATGAATGAATATTAAACATTTTATGAAAAAAGGGTGACATGGTGGCTCAGTGGTTAGCACTACACCTCACAACAAGAAGGTCACTGGTTCAAGTCCGGCCCGGGTTAGTTGACATTTCTTTTGAGTTTGCATGTTCACCGTGTATTGGCGTGGGTTTCTTCTGGGTGCTCTGGTTTCCCCCACAGTCCAAAGACAAGCGCTATAAGTTAACTGAATAAACTAAATTGGCCATAGTGTATGAGTGTGTGTGAATGAGTGTGTAATGTATAAATGTTGCCCAGTACTGGGTTGCAGCTGGAAGAGCATCCGCTGTGGCGACCCCTGATGAATAAAGGGACTAAGCCGAAGGAAAATGAATGAATGAAAACGAAAAAGCATTTAGCAATCACAATAAAAAATTACATTTATGCGCAAAAAAATTACATTGATGCAAAATCTAAATTTTCAAATATACAATAATTAGCAAATAAGGCATCATTAGCTAAGTAAAATATAATAAATGTCCAATAAAGTGCATTTAGCTAGCAAAAAAAGCAATCACTGAAGCAGACATTAAATGGCTTTCCTGAGGTTAATGTAATGTCATTTTTTTAGAAGCCCTTTTACTGAAGTCTTTCTGTACTCGACACACTTATTGATCAAAGTTTACATTTCAGTAAATTGTTCTTTACAATCTAACATGCTTCTGATGTAAATTCCTATTCATTTAGCGCTATAAATAAAGAAAGAAGAAAATATCGACTCGTGTGTTCAGTAAACATGAACTTACACACACATAGAAGACAACTTTATAAACTCTTTGTAGTTTATGATAAAATAGACCATTGAAAAAATAACACAGCACAAAGCTTACTGCAATTTCTGAATGGCAGGCGCTCAACATTGCGAAATGATCTCTCAAAAAATTAGGCTGATACCATTCTTTCATTTATTTTCCTTTGGCTTAGTTCCTTATTTTTCAGGGTTCACCACAGCAGAATGAACCGCCAACTATTCCAGCATATGTTTTATGCGACAGTTGCCCTTCTAGCCCCAACACATACACACTCTCATATACACACACTCATACACTCTGCCCAGTTTAGATCATCCAATTCACTTATAGCGCATGTTTTGTTTTGTTTTTGGACTGTGGGGGAAGCTGCAGCACCCGGAGGAAACCCACGCAAACACGGGGAGAACATGCGAACACACAAAAATGCCAACTGGCACAGCAAGGACTCAAACCAGTGCTAAACACTGAGCAACATGCCGCCCGTTAGGCCATCTTTAAACCAATAAATTATGTATTATTTTCTTGAGTTCAACCACTTCACCTGCCTGCTGCCCACCACTTTTTATTATTTTACTGATATTTTGAGTTTGGTTAACGTTCAGTTGCCTGGTTGCTTTATTTGATATGCATTTTATTAGGTCAGGCAGTAGATTTTATTTGTATATTGAAAAAAATTTATCGATTAAACTTCAGAAATCAGATCAAACTTTTCTGTAGTCAGAGTTTTAAAATAAAATCAGTGTAGTCCAATGTAAGTTTTGCCTTTTGTTTTTGCAATCATACTGAAAAATGTAAACAATTAATGTTCATGTTTATTGGCTAATATATTGGCTATAAGCCTCCAAATCTAAAGAGTAATTGGTATCGGTTAAAAATGTGATATCGGTGTAATCCCTATTAAAGGGCTAATTTAATGCCATGATACTCAGACTGCCATTTTGACCAGAGACTGCCTTTTAACATCCATAAAGAGGATAAATAGCCAAAGAGCATGTTTTCCCCTATGAATGTAGTGGAGTCAAGAATGGCTTGGCTTCAGTGATACTGTGGCACTATAAAACTCTTGACCTATCTGCCTCTACAAGACAAGAATATGCAAAATCACTCGATGCCTGCAAGCGTTGTTCACCATTATTCAGAAACACAAAAATTAAAGAAGCAAAATTCACATTGTGTAATGTATTATGTCAATTAAATTCCTTTTCGTTAAAAAAACACTCACTCTGGCCATGAAAACTGAAAGGTAAAAATTGTCCTCGACTCCCTCCCTCACTCCTATTCACGAATCTCATTTTGTGAAACATTATGCCTGTCTGTCGTTCTCCACACAGCATCACAGATGACTTCACACTGTACCCTAAAATGACTTTAACAGATCTTTCCCTATAGGCTAAGGCGATCACAAAACAAAAGCCTTAAATTGAAATGTTATTCTGAAATGTTTTTGGTTAAAGCAGGGGTAATGAAGTCACAATGCAGAATAATCCACAGGTACAGGCATCCAGCAGTCTTTTTAAATAGCGGGGCGGAATAGCCTTGATACTTAAGGCAAGAAAGCTTTGCTTTATTCAGATAATTACAGCATGGCTTTAGCGAGTGTGCTGTAAAAGCACGCAGGAACAGTGGCTTGAGCAACACTTCTATAAATCAACAAGGCTTGATGAAACACAATTACGGCAAAAAGGATGAAAAGGAGAAATAGTTTGCCTTGTACAACAACCCTCAATGTTTTAAAGCAAATATTGATGTGAACTTGCCTACAGCATATAACAGGATGTCAATGCAACACTGCTTTGTTAGCAGGTTCAAAGACTTAAACATTCTCAAAGATGTTCAAGCATTCTTTTGTGCTAAAAACATCCTTTTGTTTTCACATTTGAAAATTTCAAGGGCTTAGTTTCCCAAAATCAAATGTATGAAATGTTATGCTATTTGCAATGATGAGCTGGAGCTCTAAAAACAAAGCAGAAACTTTTGTACATATTTTTCATATAGTTTCCTTTTTTTTCATGGTTTCATTCGCTATGCTGAGTTCACAGTACTACAAACAGTAGTGTGGTCACAGCACCAGAATTTCAGTAGTCAGAAAATACCAGTAAAACTTTCATGGTTCTCATTTGTGACCGCAAAATGAGTTCTCTCTGAGTTTACTCTTATGCATAAAGGAGAGTCTCTTAAACATATCTGATTGCCTGCTAGACATGTCTGTTGAGGCACAATGCTTCAAAGCATGTTCTAGAGACATGTTTATAGCAAGTTGTTTAAATATTTGACATAAAGCATACTTGCTAGTTTCTTTTCTATTAAGCACTAGTCATTACCTATACTACTGCTTATTCTTTAGGTACTAGTACTTTAATTAATACAGATATTTATTCAATGAATACTTGCTTTTATTTTATTAAGTACTTTTTGTTAATTAGATACTGGCTCTTATTAAAATCAATATTGGATGAGAACATATTAAAAAGAGGACTAGTACACTACCTGACAAAAGTCCTGTCGCCTATCCATGTTTTAGGAACAACAAATAATAACTTGACTTCTAGTTGATCATTTGGTATCAAAACTGGCTTATATGAAAGGAAAATGGCCCAAAATAAAAAATGATCATGCCTTGACTTTTCATTAGGACAGTAAGGTCTGACTTTGGTTTGATAAAAGTCTTGTCATTTAACAGAAATAATGTACAGTATAGAATATAAAGTCATGACGCAGTGGAAACGGAATTAATATTGTGTATGACTCCCATGAGCTTGGACGACTGCATCCAGTGCCTTCTCCATCTTAGCCCAGACATGCTCAATAATGTTTATATCTGGTGACTGGGCTGGCCAATCCTGGAGCACCTTGACCTTCTTTGCTTTCAGGAACTTTGATGTAGAGGCTGAAGTATGAGAAGGAGCTCTATCCTGCTGAAGAATTTGCCCTCTCCTGTGGTTTTTAATGTAATGGGCAGCACAAATGTCTTGATACCTCAGGCTGTTGATGTTGCCATCCACTCTGCAGATCTCTCGCACGCCCCCATATTGAATGTAGCCCCAATCCATGATTTTTCCTTCACCAAACTTGACTGATTTCTAAGAGAATATTGGGTCCATGCAGGTTCCGATAAGTCTTCTGCTGAGTTTTTGTGATGATTGGGATGCAGTTTAACAGATGATTCATCTGAAAAATCTACCTTCTGCCACTATTCCAAATGATCAACTAGAAGTCAAGTTATTATTTGTTGCTCTTACAACGACAAGACTTATGTCAGGTAGTTTAATTACTTAGGGGGGCGACACAGTGGCTAAGTGGTTATTAGGATTGCCTCACTCTCAAAGCAAGGTCGTCACTACGTCACTAAGTCCCGGCTGGACCAGGAGGTCTTTTCTTACAGTTTGCACACTGTAAAAAATGCTGGATTCCACAAAATTGATTTGTGTTAGGACTACATGAAGGAATTGGAACAGGAAAGGTTGTTCCAAAAAAAAAAAAAAAAAGAATTGTGTTGTTTCAGCTCATTTTAAATAAGTTGTTTGAGCAAACAGCTAATGTGATTTTTGAGTACATGTTTACTCGCATGTTTTCCTCTGGGTGTTCCGGTTTCCACCGCAGTCCAAAGAGGTGATATAGGTCAATTAGACAAACTAAATTGACTGTAGTGTGTGAATTGTGGAGTGTGTGTGGGTGTTCACTGGGTTGAAACTCTTCTGTTGTTAATAGTGACAAAGATGCTAATAGTTCTTTTAGTAGTTACTCATTAGATATTAGTACTTTTTATTACTAGGTACTTAGATACTATTTTATCATCAGATAGTACTTATTTATTAGACACTACTACTCATTCATTTTCCGGCTCTGTCTCTATTTCAGAGGTGGCCACAGTGGAATGAATCACCAACTATTCCAGCATATGTTTTACACAGTGGATGCCCTTCCAGCTGCAACACAGCACTAGGAAATACCCATACACACTCATCCACACACACACTCATACACTGCGGACAATTTAGTTTATTCAATTTTTGGACTGTGGGGGAAACCGGAGCACCAGGAGGAAACCCTCGCAAACACAGGGAGAACATGCAAACTCCACACAGAAATGCCAACTGGCCCATTCCGAACTCGAACAAGTGACCTTCTTGCTCTAAGGCAACAGTGCTAACCACTGAGCCACCATGACACACATTTTTAGGTACTAAATAGATACCAGCAATCATTTTTTACATACTAGTTTTACTTTCAGTACATCTTTTTAGAAAGGTCATTCCTTAAGAATAAGGTAATTAATAAATACTTGTACCTAACGGAAAAGGTATGGCAAAATAAGATGGGAGTTAAGTATGGCTCAAATTTAGGTCTATTCTTAGATATGCTGTATGAAGTTATAGTATTGTATGAAGTATTGACCTCATTCCGCCCCGCCCACTTTTCATCTTTCGCTCTTCCGCATTTTGTTATCCAACTTCGGGTACGCTGACACAGTACATCAGATAATTGTTTCGGAAAATCATTACATGGCATATAATGCTAGTTCAGTAAATGTTTTGAGCTGGGAGTACGGTTAAACTTCCCTGCATTCCCTGGGGCTCAGATGGTCTCATATTGCCCCATCCATCCATTACTGTTAATGTTAGTAGACGATATGAGCCAGAGGTAACTTACGTGGATATTTTTTATTACTTTGTACTGTTACAAGGAGTAGAGCGTTTATGAAGAATTATAAAAGTACCGAGGCCTACCAATGTTTGCATCGTGGGAAAGTTGGTCGTGATTTATTACACAGTGAGGGTGATTTCGTCTTTTTAAAAGCAAATGTGCACCCCATCTAGTCGAGCAGTCCATGCCACTCAGTGTGGGTGCTACTACTGTAAGTAAGCAGGGATCAGTGGAAACTACAGGATGTTCGTGCATCGCTGGTTTAGGAAGGTCCTGTAGCCACGCAGTCTTTGTATTATGGAAGGCAAGTAAATATATAAATAAATAGTAATATCTTGTAAGGTTTGTGTTAACATAAGTAAGCCATAAATGTAAACAGTATGCTAACGTATTTGTGTAATAATACACAGCTGCTGACTCTGTTACCATCAGCAGACTAAGTATGTGGCCAAATCTCTTCATTTGTGAGGTATTGATCTTATTCTTCAATGCAGAAGTGCGCCTGTTTTTGTGATTGTTTTAGAACTTCCGATTCAGTAGCCTATGGGAGAAATGACTAGGAATAATAAACGGCAGAAAATGGTCAAACTACTCACTCTACAAACAAGTGTTTGCATGACTATACAGACAAAATAGAATAATATAATAAGAAAACATCAGTTTGCAACATCAAGCAGCAAAACGTTTTTAATGTCTAAAAATGAATGGAAGTAAATGAGACTGGAGGTCTCGAGACAAAAAGACTCAAATGGCTGCGCACGCTCATACGCGGAAAATAAGGTCAATAGAGTAAAAAGTATAGGTTTTTTTCTTTTGAAGAGCTTGCCAGTAAAAATAGCACATTCGTTGTATGTTGGAAAAGAAGTCTGGATGTTCTTTAAAATAAATATTTTCTTCAGTGTTTAACTTAAAAAAGAAAAACATACTGTGTTTGACTGACATTAGGATTGGTGCATAAATGACATCATTTTGTTTGATTACAGTTCTCATGCACATAGAAGCAAAACATGCCAATAGAAACATGGATCAAGCCAAAGAGAAGAATAAATAAATCTCGTCATCAAAAAAAAAAAAATAAAAAAAAAAAATCCAGAATGCATTGTGTTGCATCAGAGTCTACACACTGCTTAAAGAGAGAAAAGTACGACAAGTTCTCTTGCACTTTGAATGTCCTTCTGGACTCTTTATTTCCCATGCATAGTTTGGACAAGTGTGTAGTGGAACTTTTTGTAGCTGAAAAACAAAACCAAAAAACAAACCCAGAGAAAAAGGTTGACATTCATTACTTTTTTCCATCAACATTTTTAATTATTCACAAAGTATTTGAATTACCTTTCACTTGTGTTAGAATGTTCTAAATTCACGAGTAAGTCCTTCGGGGATAGGTTTGGACAAGGAAAAGTGCTGTAAAAACATAAATACATACAAAAAAGCTCCTAAAACTAAAACATTCAGCATTTTTGTACAACACAGTGCAATAGAAAAGGGATCCGGAAAGGTTTTCAGCACTGGTATTTTGGACTTGCGACAGTCGCTAAATGATAAAACAATGGAACTGTAAACGCCTCTGTGTGAGTTGGTGCAGCACCGTTGCAAACCCACAACAGCAGAGAGAAATTTAAACTGTTCTCATTTGCACGCGGTTTTCGTGTTCCTGTTCGCGGAGACGACTGAGGTTGCTTTCTTGTAACACAGGAAACGGGGAAACACCACTGGTAACATACACAAAGTCCACTTAGTGGGGGGGACAGTGATGAGCATTGTGGACGCAAGTGACCCGTTGTTTCAGACATATTGACGAGAGTCTTTGTTAAGGCTTTGCAAAGGTAGCCTGCAAAGGAGGATAGATTGCATGACGCTGTTCTTTTCAACATACAACGCACATGTAGAGGAGCACAAATCATCACTGAGTCATCATCGAGAATGCAAATAATTGAAAGGGAAACGAGAGAAGGACAAGAGAGACACTGGCTTACCAGTTTAAGGAATAAGCGATACGAGCAATGAGTCAGTTTCGAATTCTCTTGCTTTCAGTGGCCTTCAACGTTATTCAACAGTGTGCAAGACATTGATATGAATCTTTTCTATGCTATACTTCATTTCGAGGTTAAAAAGAAAAAAGACCAAACAAACATGCCGTTCCCTGCAAGTCCATGATAGTTTGTCTAGAGCACAGATGGCACTTCTTCTGCAGGTTAAAGGGGTTTTGGATTTGAACCAGTGCAGGGTTTTGTGGTAGGGACAGAGACAAAGGTGAGCTGGTGACTAGAGACACAACAAACATTGTACACTGTCTGAAATCCAAACCCTTAAAGCCTGCCACAGTCCTTAGATCTGCAATGCACATCCATCTAATGGAAAACGTCTGTTTGGGAGCCATGACCAAATACTGAGACAGTACAGTCGTGTGCCGTCTTCTGCCTTACTAGACCAACACTTACAGAATTAATTCTCAAGTCCCAACGATCAACACAAAAGTAAAATATGACACATTTTCATATGAAAGAACCAAGAAAATACACCACACTGAAGATTGAAATTCCTTTTGACAGTATGAAAACAAAACTAGGTAGTACTTAACTCACGTGAAATGGATAAGGACTGAAAACATAAATAGTATCTTCACATTTTAGTATCAATCAAAACCTTTCATATTCAGCTGGTAACCTGATGACATTCATTTTAATCAGGTTCTTTTATTTACTCTTCTTATTTTTAAACAGTGTATTGACAAAAATCTGCAGACCAGGTTCGATAGAGAGACCTCCACTAGGGGTCACAATTGTCCCGAGTGAATTCAAACAAAAGAAACCAAAAATGGCTCAGACAAACAATTTTTACCAATATACATCGTCATCGTTGATTAAAATGAACATGAAACACAGGAGTGATTAAAACAGCTAATTAAAGGGCAAGATGTTACCTTCCATCAGCAGATTCTAAACTGTGGGAATAGGTCAGTGGGGCACAGTTTGTGTGCAGGTAGTCTCATCTCTTAGTGTAATATAAACTTGACCCATAACGTGTAATAAGTTACCATCGTAACAACACCAGATAACATGGTCGACATGGAGACCTCAGTATCTGGCTAGTAACAGTCCCACTGTCATGCTCTGTCCAGATCAGGTCGGGCAGTGCCGTGATTGGCACTTCTATGCATGAGAGGAATGGCAGAATTGACTGAGCAGAGGGTTCACTTGACATGTTCGGCACTGTGAGAGGAACAGTAGTATTTTTTGTGTGCAATGAAAGTGGAGAGGCTGCTGAATTTTATGTTGCACAGACGGCAATAGCGTGTGTTCCCATTTTGCAAAGGAGAGGCGAGAGGTGTTTTAGGCGAAATTGTGTGGGTGTGGCTAATAGCAAGGGCTGCCTTTTCAGGGAGGACTGTGGGCGATGTGGTGTGGCCGAGCTGCCCCGTCTCTCTTAACGCTTCAGGCACAGGTGACACAGTTACTCCTTTAGGGGAGAGAGTTGGAGGCGCAGTTTTTGGAGATCTAGATCCCACAGACTGAGATTCTAGTGAACTTCCGTTAAGCACAGGTGAGGAAGGAGAGGTTGATTCCAGCTTGATGCTTCGACCATTCAGGCTGTCCTTACGGGGGCGAGAGCTTGGTTTTGGAGGGGTGAGAGGGGCTCCTTCTCGTGGGCTAAGGCTAGGATTGGGACTGACTCCAGTGGACGGTGTCTCAGGATGTTGCTGTAGTGCGAGCACCAGACCATGAGTCGTTTTAAAATGCTCCATCAGATCACAGGTTAGCAGTTTGTTGGGAGGGCAGTAAGGACACACTACTGGAGAGGTGCTGGGGGTCTTTGCTCCCTGCACATGTGGAGGGGTGGACTCTGAGCTAGGTACAGCAGATGCATGTGCAACAGCTGCAGTTTTACCTGTCTGAAGCACTTTGGAATCAGAGTGCTGGTCCACGGCTCTGTTCTTCGGTGAGGTGGAGGCAGGTCTCTTCAGTCGGTTTAGTTGCTCCATAGTTTGCGGTTGCAGGGTAGTGGCGGGGCAGTAGTAGGTCTTGTGGGCCAGGTAGTTCTCGATGCTGTTGAAGCTAATGCTGCAAGCAGTGCACTTGTGGTAGTCAGTTAGGGGCAATGCGGGAATGCTGTCCTTTCTCTGGCTCTCTCTTAGTCTGGGTCTTTTACTCAAGTCTATTGGTCCTTCGCCTTCAGGACTTGAGCTGCGTGTAGGAGTAGACACTTGGGGCAGTAGGGCAATGGAAGAGCCTTCTTGATTCACCCCCAAACTGGTTGCTGATGGCAAAGTAGTGGCATTAGCCAAAGCCTCAGTTTGAGCCATGTGAATCTCATACATCTTCTTGCGTTTGCGTGTGCGGATAGGTTGGGGTAGGAAGGCAGCCTTGCCAGAATGGGGTCGCTGGTTAGTGGGGTCATGTCTAGAGGCGCAGTAGAATCGCTTGTGGACAATGTAGTTGTCATGACGGCTAAAGCGGATGTTGCATGCCTGGCAAAATGTGCGAGTGGGATCATCATCTTGGTCTTCAGCAGATCCACTTGGACTTTGGCTACCCTCGCTGGCTTGCCCGCCCCCAGGTCCCTCTCCCTCTGAGGATGATGAGCAGGTAACCTCTTTCAGCCCTGAATCCTCGATTTTTACCTCCACTACCTTGGGCTCTGAGGCTGTGCCTCCTGGTGCAGGGTCAGGGTAGCTCGGAGAGGCTGAAGCCGCACGGCTGACTGGTCTGGCCTGGGGTGAGGCAGCGTGGGAAGCGGGAGGAGCAGCCGCAGTAACGGCCCCTTCCTTCACAAGGCTTCCGGTCTCTCCTTGTTGATGCCTGCTGGAGCAGTAAAGCCTCTTGTGGACATAGAAGTTGTTGATGTTGTTGAAGGTAATGTCACATTCAAAGCAAGTTGCTCCCTTGTGAGCGCTGGCAGGAGAGCCTGGTGGGTAGAAGCTCTGCTGTGCAGCTGCAGGTCCTTGTCCCTGTTTAAGTCTACTGTGTACCATCTCAGACATCTTAGCCAGAATCTCAGATGCCTGGGGCATTATGGCTGCCTCAGAATTAAACATATACTGCGGTAAGAACACTGCTCCTCCAGGGAGAACTGAACCCCCTGATCCAGAATGTGCAGGACTAGAACCTGGGGTGGGACTGGCCGGCTCTGCTTTTACAGCAACCACAGTGGGGCTCTTAGGTGAAGTAGGCTGAGGTGAGCTTGCCTCTGCAGCATTTTCTTGAGGACTGTTTGCTTGTTCTTCTTCCTTTGCATCATTTTCATAGTCTGAACGTGGCTCCTCTTTGATGTTGAGTTGGCTGAGGGGACTGCAGCCCTGAGAGGCTGAGCTGCCATTTGCACCAGGGCTGGACGAGTCGGGTCGGGGCACGCAGGCAGCAGGCTCTGTGTCTTGCAGCTCAGGGAGCTCAGAGGAAGGAGGACTGCTCTGGCGGGGTGTGGGGCTCCTCTCAGCTGGAACCCTCACTTCCAGGTGCGTGTGGACATGCTGCTGAAGTAATGCAGGGGTGTCAGCAGAGTAGCCGCACACCTGACATTTCAGAACAATGCCAGAGTCTCCTGGACTCAAGCCTGTCACAAAGAAAAAAAACGACAGACATTCAGATACAGAATGATGACTAAACCTTATGATTAGGAACACTTATGTTTAAAATATTTTAAAGGTCATTAGATTTGATGAATAGTTCTGGAAAAGCTTCAGCGAAAGAACAAGACCTTGAAGTATTCCCTCATCTACACGGCATATACATTTATATTGAGTCGTTGCCATCCTTTGAACTAAATATATGTTTAACATTTCACTAATTTAGATTATTAAAAATATTGATTTCAAATAACACATCATTCCAAACATTTAGGTGTCTAAACTAAGACAAATTTTGTACTGGATTTCTGTGTCATGCAGAGATTTTAGAGCTCTTACCTGCTGCCACAGGCAGTTTGGGCGAGTATACCTCACTGTTAGAGCCTGGCTGGCAAACCATGTGACTGGTGACCAGGTGGCTGTACAGGATGTCTCGTGTTGTGGAAATGAATCCACAGCCATGACACACACCATTCAGTGAGTCTGTGTGAACCTTCAAGTGCCGCTCACAATTTGCCTTAGTGGTGAAAGCTGACAGGCAAATCAAACACACAAATGGACGCTCTCCTGGAGATACAAATAATAGACAATCAAATTACACATAAACGCCACTTCAGTTAAACACAGATATTAAAGCAAGCATGTCATTTCAAGAAAAAAAAGAAAGTGGCTCACCACTGTGTGTTCTCATGTGGATCTCCAGAGAGCTGGCACTGGGACAGCTTTTGTTGCACTGTGGGAAGGGACACAGCCTCTCGTTGGGGTATGAATCTTTAGGCTTGTCCTGTGGAGGAGAAGCTGCGGTCTGCTGCTTCTGTCTGCTAGCGCAGTAGTACATGAGATGAGCCTGGAGATTTCTCTCACTTCTGTACCAGATCCCACAGTCTTTGCAAGGAAATATATCTTCTACACACACAAACACACAAAATAGGACCGGTGAGTAGAAAGATAACACACAACTGTAAAAGATTATTCAATTACTGAAGGATATCAACTATTTTTGTTGCATATTTTTCTGGTTTATGTATGTAGACTACAGCTATAGTTCGTTAGAAACTATAATTAGTTAGAAAACTAATGTTCTATTTGCAATTCTAATGCTTTTTGAAATGCCATTCTAAAGGCCCATCCACAACTGATATTCTTCATGCATTTAATCATATGCAGGATGTGCCGGGTTTATTAATGCATATACAACCTCAAACAAACACAATACACACACAATTATAAATTTGAAAAAGCAATAGCTCCATCATCTCCACGGCAACGGGCACAGTGAGTTTAGTTTCAAGAGTGTGTGTGTGTGTGTGTGTGTGTGTGTGTGTGTGTGTGTGTGTGTGTAATCGGGCCGATCTGGTGTCAGGGCACATGTTGAATAGGCTATATTTGATATCGACCGTCACATCCCAATTATCTGTCTACTCACAGCCCAGCTAATGCAGTGGGATGCGCAAAGTTGGGCTGATCAAATTTTACCCTTTAGCCTTATTTACAGTTATTATTCATTCCTTCATCATGGAATGTCCATGTCCACTCCCACTCCTCACGCAGTTTAGCTGATATTGGAGAGGGCTGCACCAGCCAATTAACTTTGCTACGGTTGGAACTGGCACAACACTGTCACCTACTGGCAATAGGTATGGAAGACAAGCAATTTCCATGTTGAAATGCTTTGGCATTGCAATCTTGAATAAAAAAGCCATTATATTTGCATTTCAGTGTGATGACTGAACTGTACTTTTGGCAATCTATTTGCTACATTTAGCAACAAACTGCAAACAAGTATGTATTCTGCACTTTATTTACACAAAAAAAGTAATATTGTTAAATTTCATTCCAATTTTAAATGTTTACTTTATTATGTTTACCATGTTAAAGTCAAACTGGTTGTTTTTAAATATAAAATATTTCATATAAGTATAGCAATAATTTATTTAATGACAAGTAACTTTTTCAAACATTTTCTCCCAAATCAAATATAAAATGAATCATTTAACCGGTGTTGCCAGATATAGCTGACTTTTTCCAGCCCTAAAGCTGTCCAAAACTTGCCAAAACGCACAAAAAAGCCCAAAATATTAGATTAATGTTTTACTTAACTTTAAATTATTTAAATCTAAATGATCCTAGTTACTCTAACTGTCATAATTTCAAACCACACAGCAGCCAACACCAGTCGTCACAAAACCACAACATAACCGGATCACACTGAAACCCTGCCTCCTCTCACCCCCACACTGCACTTAATGTTGTGTTGATTACACTACTTATTAGAGTATGTTTTACTTTCGAAATGAGGTAAACATTCGTCCCATTTGGCGTTTTAAATTCTTTTGAACATATTAAGGTGCTGGCCATCAATCAGACAACACTTCTATGTTTGTTTTTTCTGGGGAAAACGCCCAATCTGGCAACACTGCCTTTAAGATCAATTACAACAAAGAACAAAACAGTTTAACTGTTTAAACTGTATTCACTTACTTTAAATTAGTATTTATTCAAAATGTTAATTCATAAATGTGTATTTACAAGATTTGAATTTTACTGTGCTCAAAATTAAATAATTTCATACTACTTATATGACATATTTTTACAGCAAATTGTAAATTTCTTTTTGTAAATGACATAATCATGGTACGTGCCAATAAGAACTCTATTCAAAATATATAGCAATTTTACAATATCCAAAACCGAACAAACTTTGACAAAGCAAAATTCTGAAAGAAGAACTTTCAGTCACAAACCAAAAATAGAAATTCCATTTGAATCCATTACACATCATACAGTATGTCATGATTTGCGCACATATGCATAAACACAGCCCACCCTCGCTGATAAAATGTAAACACACTCCTAGAGCCACAAGTAGCTGTGAAGACATGTTGTGTTTATCAGCAAGCAGTGACTCACTATTAACGACAGCAGTGGCTAAGATGGCAGCCATGCCAGCCTGCTGCGGGAGGAGCTGGATCTCCGAATGCAGAGCGGCAGGATACGCAGGCTCCTCCTTCACCCGCACACCGTGGGTCTGAGTCCCTGACGAATTATCACCGCTTGAGCAGGACAGCCAAGCAAGAAGAGCATCTCCACTGGACAGCTCCCGTGTCAGCTTACAGAACAACGCTCCTCCTGGAGAAAACCAAAAGAACATAATTCAGAAGCGAAATTTTTGAATTTTGACAACTTTTGAAGACTTTCATGAATGAAAGTTAAGAATGAAAATTGGTTTCATTTTTAGTGGTAATACAACCAGTGGCGGTTCTAGTTTAAATGGCACCCTAGGCGAACCACCCCATATACCCACCCCCCACCCCGACAAATAAAGACTTAACTTTTTATCGGTGTGTAAGTAAACAACCGGGATTCATACCAAGAGCAGCAGGAACAGCACGTGAGGTGCGTGGGAATGGTATGCACATGCGTCGGTTTGGTTTCACCAGTGTTGTTTAGGTTGCACATAGTGTAACAAACTTGCGTGTGGAAAAGATGGCAAATGTGAATGGCCCCTTACGTCTTTATTCTGGGATTACTCTAAATTAATATTTGCATGAAGTGAATTGTATCTCAAAGCTTTTACTGGGGCATGTTTTTTTATTTTTGGCACCATCTTCCTATGCCACCCCCAGCAAGATGCCGCCCTGAGCGATCGCCCATATTGTCCATGCCTAAATCCGCCACCGAATACAACTAATTATATCTGGTCTATCAATCAATCTTTATTTATATAGCACCTTACTACAACCAAAGTGGCTCAACACTAGGGCTGCACAATACAATACAGTATATCGTTTCAGCACCGATACTGCAATGTGTTGATTCGCAATAGTCACATCGTGAGTATACGCAATGTTAATTCTGGATTATAATTTATCATTTCGCAAGTGTTTTTGAGGCCTGTGACTTTAATAGGGTTTTAAAAGCATTCAGGCATTCGAAATTGTACCATTTGCAACTTTGACAAATGAATAACTTGTTTACAAAACGAAGACTATGCTGTGTCTTTTTTACATTACCGTATGCTTGAATACAGCTTGACTCCTCGAGAAAACAATAAAATGATGTTTATTTAATTTGTATTTTTTTATTTGACTTTATCTATGCTTGTAGATTGTTTATTTTAATGCACGCCCCTAAAGAATCCATCTAAAATTCCCAATCAATCTAAAATTAAAATTAATTTCTTTCCAAATAGTTTCAACTCATGTAGCGACATTGTATTTATATCGCAATATATATCGCAGAATAAAAAAATATCAGAGTGTTGGATTTTTTCAATAGCGTGCAGCCCTACTTTACACCAGTAAAAACGAATTATACAACACAACTAAAAAGCAAACAATGCAAAAACAATACAAGAAATATCAATGCCATACAGCAAAACATTAAAACAGAGAAAAGTGTCAGTGCTACTATGCATTAAAAGCCATTTTAACGTTGGCTTTAAACAGTGGCAGGTCAGTGATTGTACAGAGCTCAGTAAAAGAACAATCAACGCAGAATACAAAAATAAATTAATTAATTAAATGTTGTTAATGTTGTTTAATGAGGATTAAGCTTGATTTATACTTTGCTAAGTTGCATAGAGCGAATATGACTAAATAGCTCCAACCAGCTCCACAAATACTGTATTGAAATTCATTTTACTGTATATGTTACGTTCATACATTTTTCACATGACAATTTTATGATTTCATTTTATGTGATGCTTTTATTTCTCTGTAGTGTGGGTTTGGTGTCACACATTTTCACAGGTGTACTCCAAATTTATTCACAACCTATTCAGTTCATAGATAATTAAATTAATTCACTAAGCAACTCCACAAACAAACTACTTCATGTTGTTGACAATTACATGGCGTCATCGCTGTCGTTGAAATTAACAGTACAAAAAAATATATGTGAAAAATAATAAATATCCATGAAAATAATAGTAAAATCAAGCATGTCAGCTAACAAAAAACTAGCTGTTTGTGAAGATGCGCACATGCACAAAGCCTAGAAAAAGTATAAACGAAGAATAAATACAATTTTAATCTTGTTTAAAATGATCATAGATCTTTTTATGACTTTTTAAGGGTAAATGACTTTGATTTAAAAATTTTAGCCTTTTTAAGACCCTAAAGAAAGCCCGAGTGAATGTAGGAGGTGCATGAGTGTTTTGTGGCGTACCCTGACTGTAGATGGTGCAGTTTGAGTCTGTGGGGTTTGAGGTCACAGAGATTCTTCTGAGCCAACAGTCCGGTTCCTCACACACCAGAGACACCACAGGACTCTAAACACACACACACACACACACACACACACACACACACACACACACACA
>CAIGQQ010004600.1:1614237-1635493 GCA_903798035.1 Danio albolineatus | reverse complement strand
ACACACACACACACACACACACACACACACACACACACACACACACAGGAAAAGAGAAACAAGGTCAGCTCTTCAATTTTAAAAGAACAGAGATAGATTTAGAACAGGACTCAGTGGGACACTTCCGGTAGATCTAATGCAGAGGTTATACACAAAAAGACCTGAATTTAAAGCTATTTATGGTCAAGATTTCTCACTTCCTCTTAACATTTTAAACATTTATAAGTACAGTACAGTATGAGCTTTGACAAAGCGGAGTTATCATGGAATTATCATGGAGTTATCATGTCAATATTTTGCATATCTTTAATAGGTTTAGTTTCTTTAAAAAATAAAAATATCTGAAATAAAGTCAATTGATATGCACCGTATCAACATATCTTTCATAGTAACATATATTTCATAATTTAAAAACTAATATCCAAAAAAATAATAATTTAAGTTTTAGTTTAAACACAATATTTTAAAATAAATCGTGTTTATATAAAAATGCATTTTACAGTTTTTTTTATTCTGAGACAAAATACAAAATTTTTTATTTTGAGCAAAAATATTTTTTGTTTTATTAATATAATATAATATAATATAATATAATATAATATAATATAATATAATATAATATAATATAAATCTAATATAATCTAATATAATATAATATAATATAATATAATATAATATAACATAATATAATATAACATAATATAATATAAATATTGTGTGTAATGTCATTTTACACACTTAAACTATCTCTTAGGGCTGCACAATATTGGAAAAATCTGATATTGTGATATTTTATTTTTCTGCGATAAATATTGTGATAATTCTACAAGATAGTTTTCTTGTGAGTCTAACAGTATTCACACAGATGGAACATTCACAAACCAAAAAAATGTTTTTCTTACTTTGCTTTGTCTCATTTCTAGTCCAAATATCTACAAATTATTGTAAAGCTACTGTTTTGTTTTTGCCTTCAGAAGAAATGAGTCAAAATTAGGACATTTTTTCTTTAAAACAAGCTAAAGCTAAATTATTTGCCAATGGGGTATAAAAATAATAATTGTATTGTTACTTTGAAATGTAAATATTTGGACAAAAATTCTAATTAAAAAAACATTTTTTTTGGCGTAAATCGTATAAATAATTTTAAAAAAATAATCTACTCCTCCAAACATCCTACTTTTTGTGTCTAAACTCTCTCGAAATGCTCATTCAAAGGCCTTAAAAACACAGCCAAATGACAAACTTTTACTCTATTGTGGTTAAACTAAGTCGTGACTCTACAAACCACATGTGTTCTGTGGCTCCTGGTCAACTGTAATTCAAACTCTACATTGCATATCTTGCGATGTGACTATTGCGATGCGTAAACAATATCGATGCTGAAACGATATATTGTGCAGCCCTACTATCTTTTATTTGAAATGTACACTCTTCACAGTTCTCTCAAATGATTATGATAAGACCAAATAACCATAATCAGATGATCAATCTGAAACTGTGGCATGTTTTATAGCCATACTATAATTTCTAGTTATAACCACAATGCATATTTTGTCTGTTCACCATAAAACTGATTTTTTAACTTGCACTTTCCAGGACACAACCACCTGTTTATCTGTGCGAGACATGGTGACATTTTTTTCAGCTTAAGAAATGGCTTTATGTTATGTTCAAAGAAACACATTTAATCCCTTTTTCCCGATATCATGCCATTCAAATTTCATTCCAGCACACATTTCAATACATCACGACCAGAAACAGCTCTCAGTAAATAGTTTGCATAATTTAACTCTTCCAACCAAAAATATTAAAACGGTTAAAATAGAGATGTTGAGGGGCAAAATAGAGTGAAAACAGAAAAATTCCAAAAGCGTTTGGACAGAGGATATCATGCGGTTAATCGGAACAATTTCAACTGAACAATTTTCTGGGGAAAAAAAAAACAAAAACGAATTACGCAAAGAACATACAAACACACCTGGATTTCTCCACACAATTATTTCCTTGTTCAGACAAAGCACACGTTGACAGATTTTGACAGAATGATTGATCTCGATCCCCCACTGTAAAAAATAATCCTTAAATTAACAGTTTTCCATATTATTGTGATTCATGTTTTAATTCTCCCTGATTATTTATGCTTATGAATTGCATTATGGGACCTTGATGTTTCATCCAATAATTTTTAACATAAAAAACTCTGAAAAGTGACTTTTTATTATTTTATTTAATAGTTTAAAGTGATATATTGTCTGTGTTGGTGTTGTATTTTTACAGCACAAAAACCTTGTAATAAACTGCCAGTACATTTTCTGTTAATTTACGGATTTTATTTCAGTGGTGTCCAAACTTTTTCTTATAAAGGGCCAAAAACCAAACTTGATTGAGGGATGTGGGCTAAATATATACCAAACCAAAAATATCACATTGTATAACATTAAATTTGCCATGGGATATTTTCTAATTTATTTACTAACATTTAAAAAAAACATGAAAACATGACTTTAAATCATATTAACTAATGCAGTATAATTTTTAACACTTTGTATTCAACTTAAAAAACATTTTCCCCTAATTTGAAAAAAACTAATTCATTTTTTAAATTAAATGACTTTACCATATACTCGGAGGATGAACTGACGTCTAGACTAGCTGCAAAATATGTATACACTCTACACACCATAAGAAACGGTTATGTGAATTCATGTATCTTATTTAAATAATCTAGACTTATTATTATTATAATTGTTATATTCATCAAATGTATTATTATTTTTTTGTTTTTTTGTTTTTTGTTTACTATTTCCTATTATATTACATATTTGAAGTGCTTTGGCAATACTGTATTGAATGTCATGCCAATAAAGCAACTTGAACTTGAACTTATTCAACTTATTTTTACAGTAAAAACATAAACAATCTCATTTATACCACAATGGAGCTCAGTGCTGAAAACACTAATCGACCTGTGCCTGCCTTAGCTTTGATTTGCTCGCCGATGTCTTGTGCATTGCTTTTTGTCAAGTGAGATTTTTTACATTTTAAAAGTCTGATTCATTTACATTACTTTACTGAAACATTTAATTTCAGTTGACTTTGTTTGTAGCTCAGCAATCAAACAAAGGGTTTCGTTCACATTGAAATAACAACCTCTGTCTAAGACATTCACCCCAACCACATCCACCAACTGTGGCCCATTGGCCCTACTTTGGGCATCTCTACTTTATGTAGAATATATAGATTTCTCTATACATAATTTATTATACATTACTTTATTTCAAAATAAAAGTCACTTTGTTAAACTGTAGAGTTGAATTTTCAACATCAATGTCCCAAACTGCACTTCACAGCCGTAAATAAATCTAAAGCCCTTAAATAAGCAGAAACCAACCACTTAACCACTTTAAACTTCTAACAGCATCTGATTTAAGTCAGGGATTCTCAATCCAAGGGCCTCAGCGATCCTGCAGGGGCCGCAAGATATCTTAAATTTAACTCTCAATATTGTACTATAGTTTTTGGATTTCATTATTAATATGCTATATTAAAATGATCGAAGTAATGCACTTTCTCCTGTTCACTGTATTTTACATTTGTCTGTATATGTTTGAATAGTATATATTTAATAGTAGATATTCATTCAGTCCAGTTTAAAGCTGAAGCTGGTCTTTTGCAATATACATTATATATAATTTTAATATATAATGAATATATTATATAGTTTTAGTTTTATATATAATTAAATTGAAATGAAACAATATTTTTTAATAAAATGCTGATAATAGAAAATAATAGAAGGCACAACAAATGAATAATATTTGTAAATTATACATTTGTATGGACCTTCAAAATGTAATCGGAGAAAGTAGTGGGGCCCGAAGTGGAAAAAGGTTGAGATTTAAAATGTTTTAAGTGTATCTGATCCGTTCCACTAGGTGGCAGCATTTCTGCAGGCCAAGTTCACTGATGGCCTCATATTTAAGAAAAGCGTCCCACTCCTTCATCCACCGAGTTAAAAGCCTTGGCCTTGGGGAGACGATATCCCTGACATGCTACCAAATCAACTTTAAAGACAGGAGCAAATGAAGCGACATTAGTTCAGCTGCGTAAAGCGGGATAAAAAGCCACCAGTGGAGAGGATGAGGGGAAGAGATGGACCGCAGAGGAGGACAGCTGAAGGGTTTCTTTCTAATTCTGTCTGTTCTTGCCTGAAGATACGGTCCGTATTGTATTTCATGGGGAACTAGTGCTGATAAGGAGATAGGGCTCCTTTTGTTTTAATTTGAAACCCAATGCTGGAGCCGTCTGTGGCATAAGTGCTGCGTGCTTCTGCTAATTTGTTTCAGACTCATTTAACACGACTCGACTTTAAGCTTCACAAAAGGAGAGGGCAGCCTGGTCAGCCCTCGCCTTTGACAAAACACTTCCAGACAAACGCATGCTCTAATTAAACACACACACACACATATTGACACACAGAAAGATTCACACGCGCAGATGCACAAGGGGAGTAAGTGAAGATGTGAATGCTTATGACCTGTTGTGAATAGCGAACAAGAGCCAAATCAAATCAATTGGATGCCTATTGTTATATCGCTAAATAAAGGACAGGTTTAAGTGGTCAGGTGACCAAACAGGTGACCAAACTCAATCGACTTCAAAGCATACTATTTGTCATTACAGGCACACCGATTTTTATGAATTACAGGAAGGATTATCTGACACCCACTGGGTTACATGGAATGGGTGAGTCATCGTGTGAATGTTGTGACTTGAACATCTTCTAATAGCTTTTATCTGGGTTGAAATTTCATCCAAAAATAAAAAACAAAAGTGACACTTCTTTTGAAAAGTACATTTCCTTGTGTTACAATTCCAGGTCTTGGGGATTTCTCAATTTGTTTAAGTATTTTGTTTTGACACCAAAAAGTACACTTAATTAATGAACCACAAATAAGACAGCTTAAATATGAGTTTTTCAAATGTACACTAGTTAAAAGTTTGGGCTCAGTAGGATTTTTCAATGTTTTAAAATAAGCTTACTCTGCTCACCAAGGCTGCATTTTTTAAAATCAAAAACACAGTACAAACTGTAACAAACAGCACAAATTGTGAAATGTTATTGCATAATAAAATAACTGTTCAAACGTAGTTTATAATTTAATTTTATCATTTATTCTAGTGATTTTAATCATGAAATGAGTCACATGATCCTTCAGAAATCACTCTATTATTATTATTATTATTATTAATATTAATTGTAATAGTAATAAAAACAATAATGACTGGAGTAATCATTTCATTTGAAATTACACACAATAAGAAAGCAGTTATTTAAAAAGTCTATAAAGTCTAATAAATATTTAACAATTGAACTTTTTTCCCCATTTAATAAATGCCACCTTGATGAACAGAATTTTTTTTACCAAAAAAAAAAGAAGAAGAAAAAACTGACCCCAAACTTTTGACTGGTAGTGTACTTGATAAATAATACTGCATATTAACTTGTTTATTCCTAAAAAGTGAAACTACTGAATAGTAAGACAAAACCGACCAATATTAAAAATAAATTACTGCAAAATTTGTCATATTTTTCAAATTTTAAACATTTGCAGTCGAGCCCGAAAATATTCATACACCTGGCAAATTCTTATTTAAAGTTACTCTTATTCAACCAGCAAGTTTTTTTATTATTATCATTTTTAAAATTGGAAATGATGTAGGCTTCTCTCAAAAGATGATTGGATGATATACAAGAGGCATCATTGTGGAAATAAATATTTCAAATATTTCTTTAAGTAACTTTAAGTTAGAATTTGCCAAGGGTGTGAAAATTTTGGGCTTGACTGTAACAATCGAATGAAAAACATGTGGATGACAACAATCATTTCAATCTTAATGCCAGCTGTATGAAGGAGTAATTTTATCATCACAGTTATTATCCAAGATTTAAACCAGTGAGTACCTTTTTAGTTAAAATCAGAACCACACAAAAAACATATTTCCAGTATGAGTAAAATACTTGAGTAGATTTTCAAGTTTGACATTTAATCAAGTGGCCTAAAAATTGTTGATTTGTAACATGTAATACCAGTTGTTCTTTCTGCATCATATCTGCATTTTTACATCAGTATGGTTTCCAGGTATGCTACACATCTGGTACAAAAATACCATAAAGGTTTAGTTCATAAAAAAATGACATTGTCATTATTTACTCTTCCTTCACTTGTCACAAACCTGTTTGAATTTTTTTCTTTCATTGAACAAAAAACGACCATTAACGTCCATAGTATTTTGCTTCCTATTAAGGAAGTCAATGTTTACAAGTCCTTAACATTCTTCAAAATATCTTATTTTGTGTTCAACAGAAAAAAGGAAAGTCATAAAGATTTGGAGCTAAGTGTCATTGAACAGTTAGAAAATCTTCATTTCTGAGTGATCTATCCATTCAACTTTGCTGATTTTATTGCTCTATTTCCAGTGCCAAATCAGGAACTTGCATAAATATATCCGTATATCATATCCTACCATAATTATACATGTTAGAGCTCAGCTGAAATTATTTGAGTTTGACTGATTGAACTCAATATGAAAGGAACCTCACGGTGAAAGACGACGCATCGTCACCCTTCACTTGTCACAAACCTATTTGAGTTTCTTTCCTTTACTGAAATAAAACCAACCATTAACTTCCATAGTATTTCTGTTTCGTTTTAGGGTAGTGAATGATTATAAGTCCCTAACATTCTACAAAATATCTTCTTTTGTGTTCAACAGAAAAAAGGAATGTCAAAAAGGTTTGGAGCCACCTAACAGTCAGTAAACCGTTAGATAATCTTAATTTTTGGGTGATATCCATTCAACTTTGCTGATTTTATTGCTCTATTTCCAGTGCCAAATCAGGAACTTGCATGAATATACCTGCATATCACATCATAACACAACTATACATGTCAGAGCTCAGCTGAAATTGTCTAAATTTAACTGGATAACCTCAATATCAAAGGAACTTCACTGTGAAAGATGATGCATCCCAGCTACAGGTCAAAGAATGCAGATGACCTCTAGTCATACCACCTCTGGTTTAAAGTGGCTGACTGAAAGAGTTTGGTGAAAGAAGCAGGAATGCTACATGTTTTGGAGTGTAACCCTGGTGTTGGTGAATATACCCCCCGCCCTCTCAAGCACAAGGAGCGAGGGGTACTTTGAGAGTGGCGCTTTAAGCCCCACCGAGTGTGGAGCTTTGAGGAACAGTCTAAGCCCCCTCGTCCGAGCCCTGCTCCCTCATGAATATTAATGACGACGGCCGTGCTTTAATCTGCCTGATCCCCGCACTGCTGCCGCCGCCCTGATAGCGAATCTAATTATTTGGTCTGATATTAACCAGCCCCCTCCCTCCATCCTTCATACACACACACACACACACACACACACTCACACGCCATCAGGAAAACATGCACCTTTCAACACACACAAACACACACTTGTGAACCGCCATCATACCACAACACCTTAAACATCCTCCCGCAGCCAAGCCTGGTGTGTTATCATTCTTAAAAACACCCTCCTCTTGCGCTGATAAAAGTTGAATGCAAATGATTCTTCGCTTCTCATTTTCTTTCAGCGGAGAGAAAAATCTTCCACGGTCTCCTTTAAGAAGAGAAACGGGGCCATATCTCTCTGTGACCCTACAGTGTGACCTCAGAGTCAAATCCACCCAGGTTTACGGAGCCAATTAAAAGGCATCAAATTGAGTGAACTCATCTGCCAGCAGCCAAAGGACGGGACGGAACATTCTTAGAAATCATTTATGCGTCTCTGGAACGCACACTCCATATGCTTTACGTGTAAATGTTTAACGTGTTAAGCAGCGTGCAAATACACTAAAAGCGATGCTCATTATGATAAAGTGGATCAAGGTTTTAAAAGGTGTTTGCTCAAGATATGACAGTGTGTTTCTCATGATGTGTAATCCCGCAGTTTCTTATGACGCAATGCATGGGGGAAAAAAATAAACCAATGGTGTGAACTAAAAGTCATTAAGCTGCCTTTGTTAATTGAGGCTCACATTCAGTGTTAATTGTCTCGATTTACTGAAATAGCAATAGAAAGATGTTTTTGACTTGGCGATAATGAATAGGAGATGAAGGATCAACATGAAATAGAATTTATCAAATTAATAAAAAAGAAAAACAATCAGCGTCACGGTGTCGCAGTGAGTAGCATGGTTGCCTCGCAGCAAGAACGTCGCTGATTCGAGCCTCGCCTGGGTCGATTGTCGTTTCTGTGTGCATGTTCTCCCTGTGTTCGTGTGGGTTTCCTCTGGGTGCTCCGGTTTCCCCCACAAGTTCAAAGACGTGGTATGGGTGAATTGGGTAAGCTAAATTGTTCGTAGTGTATGTGTGTGAATGAGTGTGTATGGATGTTTCCCAGTGATGGGTTGCAGTTTAGAAGGGCATCCGCTGCGTAAAACATACTGTATGGTGGATAAGTTAGAGGTTCATTCCGCTGGTGGCGACCCCAGATTAATAAAGGGACTAAGCCTAAAATAAAACGAATGAATGAAAAACAATCAAATGATAGTCATTTTATGTTGAACGGCTACTAACTAGTTAATTTAAAGAGATAATAAAGCTGAGAAATTGAGAAATCAGTCTGGTAAATTGGCCGATATGTGAAAATATAATACATATAAATGAGAGATAATTGTTCAAAATAATGTAATGCAAATTCGTCAATTTACAAATTAAGTGAATTTTAGTTAAAACTGTTATGTTTATTTAGGGATGCACCGATGTGGATTTTTTGGCTGATATCGATAACCGCTAACTCTTACGATTTGGAGGCCGATAACAAATATATTAGCCGATAAATATAAATATTTCAAAATGTTATATTTTTATAAAGTGAACAACAAATTTTATGAACTAAATAGCCAACTCAAAGTAAAAAAAGCAATAATTTCTTTGAAGTAATAAACAATGTGAGGAAAGCTCCATTATAGTGCACTGAACAAGTTCGACCCTTGCATGCACGAGGCAGGCAGTTCTGTACAATTACATAATGAGCTTAAAGATATTGGCCCAATTTTGATGTCAGACCCTTAACGATAACATTAAAAATAGCATTTATTGGCTGATATCAATATGGCCACCGATATATCGGGCATCCCTGTAAAATGTAATAAGTTGACCTTACTTAGAAAAAATTAGAAAACCGATTGCCGATTGAAGTAAATTGGTGTATTAATTTTAAGTGAGCATAACTTCTTAAGTAAACTTCAGAACCGTAGACCCAAAATAATTAGTTGTGATTAGTTGTTGAAATATTAGTTGTTGAAAAATTAGTTGTTGAAATATTTATATTTATCGGCTAATATATTGGTTATCGGCCTCCAAATCGTAAGAGTTAGCGGTTATCGATATCAGCCAAAAAATCCACATCGGTGCATCCCTAAATAAACATAACAGTTTTAACTAAAATTCACTTAATTTGTAAATTGACGAATTTGCATTACATTATTTTGAACAATTATCTCTCATTTATATGTAATATATTTTCACATATCGGCCAATTTACCAGACTGATTTCTCAATTTCTCAGCTTTATTATCTCTTTAAATTATAATAAACTTCTTATTAGTGTTCACATACTACCGAAATATTAGGAAACCCATAGCCTTAAAATTATCAAGTAAGCTGAACTAAAACATTTAAGTAAAAGCAAAAACCAATACTTATCTTACTTACTCACTCCTAGGACCGTTTATATCGAAGTAGATATTTAGCCACACAATGTTGGTGTTTCGGAAGTTCTAATTTTTAAGAGGTGGGTCATTAGCCCAATGCTCAACCCCCAACCTACTTCTAACACAACTGGCCAATACAGATATTTTTAAATATTGGCCAATATATCGGCCAGGACAATATATTGGTTGACCGCCAGTTGAACTGCTGCAAATAAAATAAAATCCTATTTACAACCACGCTCTTGCTGGTGAACTTGAATGATATGGCCATTCTAACACGTTTCATTTTGTTCTGAATTTATTTGGAGTGAGCAAACTGAGCAACATATTAATAGGGCATACATCACTGAAACAAATACACATTTCTGCACATTATAATTAATACAAGTGGCGACTGCAAAACTTGTACAGCAAGCAAATAAATGTTGACATTTTGGAGTTAATGTCCCTTTAAACATTGTCATTTAGCAGACACGCTCATAAAAAACGAAAACTAACACCACTCTCACAACATGTCTCTTCGGCACCGGTGTCCTTTTTCCCCACTCTTTCTCATTTTTCTGCTTTTAACTCCAGCGTTATCTTCTTCTGTTCCTGTTTCTCTACTATCTCCACCTTTATCCCTCTCCTCATCTGTCCATATCCCTCTTTTCATGCTCCGCCACACTCTTTGTCTCCATCTCCTTCTTGCTATCTATTCCTCTCTGTATCTCTCCACACATCCCTTTCTCACTTTTCCATCCCCCTTGCTTTCTCCTTCTCCCAATCCTATCCCTCTGTCTACCCCTCTCTCTATCTCCTTTCCACAGGAAATGGTTTCTTTCCCAAAAGGAGGGGGCAGAAAAGGGGTTCATACTGTCCCAAACAAAGAGGTCAGTGTGTGAATCCTCCAAAAATACAGAGAAGAAAAGGAAGGGCGATAACAATCAGAAACCTTCTCTCATCCGGCTCTCTCACACACGTATCCTTTTTTCCTCTCTCCATATTTCCCTTTTTTTTTTCCAGGCCTCATTCGCACACATCCAAGTGAGCACACTTACGTACATCTATGCATGAACCCGAAGCAAACAGCAGCACATCTCCGCATGCACGTCCCACCGAGAAAAACAGCATCCAGGTGAGAGGAGCAGCATGCAAATGACATGTAAAAATGGGAAACTCTGATACTTAAAAAGGTGCGATAAGAGATTTGAAAATGAGGCACTCTTGGAAAGCGGGCTCCTGATCTGCCGGTGATCGGGCTCGGAGATAAACGAAGGTTTCCTCTCTCCACTCCCCACCCATGCTATCTCTCTCTGTCATTTTCTCCACCGTAAAGCCTGCAAATTCAAGTACATGACGATCAAACCTTCACCGTACATCTTTACTCACAATTGAAGTAGATGAGCGCTCTTGCTTCCCACAAATAAGAACGTTCTTATATTTATAATGTTCACTTTAGATTTATCAAAATTCAAAAGGTGTCACTGCCTGCAAATCCAAGTCCAAAATGGTTCAAAGTACAGTTGAGGGCTAATAACTTTGACTTCAACTGTGTGTCCTTACTTACAACTGAGGTGACTGTAAAGTGAAGTGTTGCTGCTTCCCACAAATAAGAGTGTTATATACATATTTCCAAGTATTCCCATTCGAACACTTGTGTTAGGCAAGATTTAAAAATGAAATAATTGATGTATCAAAGGAGGACACATTACTTTAAATTGATTAAAGAAAGGCTTTTAATGAGTAAGAGAGATTTTTATTTGCATGACTGCAACTTTTTATATATCAAAGAATTCTGAAGCAAAGTCTCATGGTAGATTTAGTTTAAATGCATGCGTTTTGGCTACAGTGTAGTTCATTAATGTTAAAAACAGGTTTGTGTGTAACTGCTATTTTGTAATGGCTTCAAATGTGACTCATCCACTCACATTTCCAAGGTAAAAGTATTTCAGCTGTTATAATGGATGTTTTGAAAAGCATTATTCATCCAGAACAAATTGAATAAAGACATGAGATGACTGTTCAAAAAAAAAAAATTACCCTCCACTTGATCCAAACCTGTTTTATGTTCTGTTGAACACATTCGAAGGTATTTGGAAGATTGTTGGAAACCAGTTTTCCCATATTATGGATAAAAATGTCTACTGGTTTCCCCAATTTTAAAATATCTTTTAGTCTGTTCTTTAGTGTGTTCAAAATAAGAAATGTATATTTGGGTCCCTTTTGGGCACTACCTCTATGACAACAGCTTAGATAAATTAGTAATAGATAATATGTAAAAATGAAGGGGCGGCACAATAGCTCAGTGGTTTGCACTGTTGCCTCACAGCAAGAAGGTTGCTGTTTCGAGTCCTAGCTGGGCTAGCTGGCACTTCTGTGTGGAGTTTGCATGTTCTTCCTAAGTTTGCGTGGGTTTCCTTCGGTTTCCCCCATAGTACAAAGACATGCGCTATAGGTGAATTGGATAAACACATTGTGTGTAAATTTGAGAGTGTGTGCGTTGCCCAGTACTGGGTTGCGGCTGGAAGGGTGACCGCTGTAAAAATGGCAAAATGCAAATGTAAAAGATTGTAAAAGTTTATAAACTTAAAATTAAAAATGATAAAAATACTGTTTAAACACCATGCTTTTTTGTTAAATTTCCATTTTCTGCACTTTTAAAATTTATTTTTGACTACTCTTTCCACATTCAATGATCTAATCAAATCCACTATATTTCTGCACTTTGCGCTGGATGAAGTCCTCGAAGACGTCCACAGGTGCCAATGCATGAAGCTCTCAATTGAGCTCCCATTTGAAGGTTGCCTTGCTTCCCTTTTATCATTATGCAGATAATTGAGAGGGACAATAATTAAGGGTATTCATGCATTCCTTTCAGGGAAAAGCATGTGTAGCGAGGGGTGACTCTCCGAGATCACTCCACTGACAGATGTAGATAAACCAGAGATTGGGATGAGGGTAAACAAACCCCGTTGGTGCGAAGAACAAAAAATAAATAAATAGAAAAGACGAAGAGCGCTCACCTTCACATGTCCTTCGTGGGGTGGCATGGAGGGGGGAGAAGGGCTCCCCCCAAAAAAAGTGGGCTGGAGAGCAGTGGGTGGCGGGGCTTATCAGAGCAGTTCTCCTGGAGAGATTATTGGGGGATTAGTTGGGACGCTTGTTTCTAAAACATGATGAAAAGGCGCGCGGTGCATGATAACGCTTTGAACTCCCCACCCGCTACCATCGTGCCTTCAGGCGGCGTTCCACGAAATAACAGGAGAGGCGAAGTGGAAAGAACAACGGCACTGAGGAAGTGTGAGTCCTTCTCCACTCAACTGCAAATTGCAATTATTATTATTTTTTTAAGTGTGACAGTTCGGCATGTGTCGATATCAAAACTAGGTTAATCATGTCGTCAAAGCCACGTGTTAACATGTTAACAGAACAATTTATACACTGAGATATCATTGTATAATAATAAATCAAACATACTACTCACATTCAAAAATTGGAGTTAAGTTTATTTCTACATTCATCACGGATGCATTTGAGTTTTTCGAGGTCAGTTTCAAATTATTTGTTCTTTTGTGTATTTTATTAAAATTTCTATTCGTGAAAAAACCCTATAGTCCTTTTTACTATATGACACTCATTGAAATACTCATTTTTAAAATTTAAAAAATACTGAAATCAATTTTCAGTGAAGCTGACCATATTTTGTTTATCCCAAAAAGGGTTAAGACATTTTTTACTTTACAAAAAATATTAAGCAGCACGACTGTTTTCAATATCCATATTTAACATCGTAAAAATTCTTGTTGTTATTATTGCAATATTCACTAACAGTGGGTAGCTGTCGCCTCACAACAAGAAGGTCGTTGGTTTGAGCCCCAGCTGGGTCAGTTAGCATTTTCCTGTTTTTGCGTGGGTTACCTCCAGGTGCTCCGGTTTCGCACACAGTTCAAAGACATGCGCTATATATAGGTAAATTGAATCTGCTAAATTGGCCGTAGTGTATGTGTGTGAATGAAAGAGTGTATGAGTGTTTTCCTGTGCTGAGTTGTGGCTAGAAGGTCATTAGAGATATAGATAAATATAGATATATAGATATATATATATATACACACACACTGTAAAAGTCCTGTCAAAGAATATAAAGTAGCCCTAAAAAGTTGTTGACCACAATATGAGTCCCTTCAGTCACAATTATATTGAATGTCACTGCATTAGGAACTTATCCAAATCACACTTTATCTGCAGTTAACTGGTTTTGACAGGTGCTGTGCATAACAGCTATCTTACAACGGCTTCAATTGTGGCTCTTCCAATCAGATTTTGGAGCATAAAACCTTTTTTTTTATATCAGTGATAACGGATCTGTTTTTAAAAACGGACATTTTATGAAATCACAAAACAGAAAGAAGCCACCTGGACACAGAGATGATTGTTCATATAAACTTTTTCAGGGTTTGGGTTATCACAGACTTATTCAAATAGATAATAGATGTCATGGCAGTTTCAAAAAAGATGCAAATAGGTAGATTTACATAAAACAGCCAACATAAAGTGATGATCAATAGAAAAGGATCGGTTAGAGCAGGAAACAGAACGGAGGAAATGATCAGCTTCTCATAACATCTTAACGGCTATACAACTTCTTTGTGCAGGAAAAAAACAGTTTTAAAATATATTAACCACAGTTTAAAATTGTAATAATATTTCACAAATTTTAATCATATAATAGCTGAAAATATCAAACGCACTTCATTCTGAAGAGCATAGTCAGATATTCTCCTTCTGTAACTTAAAAAATATTAAATCAATTTGACATTGAGGTTATGAAAATGTCAAATGTATTTTCTGATAGGATAAATAATTTGTGCATTTAAACAAAATAAATTTATTAAATGGATATATTTCTTAAAATATAAAACATATAATTAATAAAAAAATAGTATAATTAAAATAATGCATTAGTCACAGAACATCTTTACAAATAGAAAGACAATATATTTAAATGCATGCAAAATATTGCAAATATTTTTTAGAATAAAACAAACATCAAGATTTAAATAAACGAATGATAAATTAGGCGTATTTCTGAATGCAGTTGGGCATAAATGTGTATTTTCTAAGAATCCCAATATCTCACTGAACTTCAGTGTTTACAAACAGCCTGTTCTGCTTTAGTCCGGCCCTTTTCATGTCTCTCAGATTAAACTGCAGGACAAGGAGACTGCGAAATCCACAAATACGGCAGTAACAGGACGGACCCTGCCGGCCGCTGACCCCAGCAGCTCCAGACTCAGGAGGATGTGGAGGGACGTCGAGAGATGCCGCAGGAATGTGAGATTCGACACACTATCTCCGCCAGATACACACTCCTTCAACCAAGAGATAGCAGAGCGAGAGCAAATGCGATAGAATGCGAATGTGAAAGTTCTGAGCTGAAAATCATCAACAAAGCCCTGCCTCGATAACGAGATTTTAAAAAAAGAGAGAGAGAGAGAGAAAGGAAGGGAGGGAGGGAGATTAGGAGGAGGTGAAGGAAAGGTGCAGGGAGGGGAGCGAGCGCTGGGTGCACGGCCTTAGAAATTCTCATAATAAATGAAATCTTAGAAATGAGAGCCTATCAAGTAGAAATCAATCACTGGGGTTTGTTGTCCAAGAGGATGGCGCCACGCTGAGATAAAAGAGAAGCGTCCGTCTCGGGGGGGTGAGGAGGGAGGAGAGGGAAGTTTTAGCCAATCTCATACAGGAACAACTGAGCGCAGTTCAGGGGAAAAAGATGACACTCGCTCAAGACGTGCTCTGCCATTTGCATACACCCATACTCCCATAAAATCAGTGCGAAGCAGATGTCCGCCTATTCATCCTCGGTTTAATAGCCAAGTGGGGGTGAAGGATTCTTTCTGCTTTACTCAAAACTGTTCGCAGTACATGTGTGTATATATATGGTTTGTAAAAGATGCATGATGTGCAATATTTCCGATGCGTCCATCTTTTATGGAAATCAGCCAAGTGAGGAAACCTCTCCCAGAGCTGACATCACATGATCAGATGGACCTGCAGCACATGACTGATAGCCACAACACAAGAGCGAATAGGTGTGAAGTCATTTCAAGACAAATTCAGGCCAAAACAAAAGTGTTTACCAAAATCAATTTTTTTTGTAGGGGGGAGAAAAACTTTTTGACTGGTAAACACCTAGGAACTACCACTGATTTGTTGTACCTACATAAAAGGTGGATGTAGAATTTTTCTTTTCACGTCCAACCGTGAGTTAAAACCTAAACCTTGAAAAGTTGCTTAATAGTACAGGTCGAAATGTAATTTTATTTCAAAGCAACAATAGCCACTAGGATTACTTTCTTAACTGAAATATAATGTTTGGTTTATTAACTTTCCTAGAAAGCTCCTCTAAAATCTTAACAGTAATGTTACTGCCCCTGCTGGGCATCAGTGTCATCAACTCTTCTGTGACCCAGAATGTAGTAAATGAAGCATACAGTAAAAGATGGATGGATGGATGGACCTTAATAATTAGCACTATACAATCCATTTCTTAATTTATTATTAAAAATAGAATATGGAATAAATTGAATAAATCTTCATAGTTTCAATACAATTTTTTAATAAACATGGAAATTATTCTGGTAAATTGTTCTAGTAACTATTGCTATTTTTGTTGTTGTTGTTGTTGCAAAATAATACCCAAAAATCACTATTTAGGGTTTATTTATCATTACATTTGGAGATAACCACCCATAAACATTCTAGGAAGAGTTTATGGTTGCAAAATTAATAAAACAATAAACAATTTTGGAACATTCTGTAAAAGCTGTTTTTATGTTAATTCAAAATAGTCAGCCTGCAAACCTTTAGAAATGTTACTTAATGAATGCAAAGCAATTAAAACAAAAGAATGTGGCCAGAATATTTATATTCGGTCCTCAAAATAAATGACCAAACAGGAACCAAATCCTAATGTTAGTTAGGTTTGACTTAACTGGACTTGCAGAGATTTTCTGCAGTTTTCTTAATGCTGTACATTTTAGTTGTATATTTATTTTGTTAATAAGTGCAAAACACACATCACGTTTAAATATTTATCTAAATGGGCGGCATCGGATGTTCACCAACAGTAAATTACTACTCTGGTATTTCAAACCTCTTTGTTTAGCTCTAAACAAACAATAAAAAAACACCGGTAACACTTTAGTTTAGGTCACAATTCGTGCTATTAACTACTGGCTTATTACCTGCCCATAATTAGGTTATTAACAGTTCATAAGTAGTTATAAAGTATGATCTTATTCTGCATCCATAATCCTATCCAAAATCCTAAACCCAACTTCTACCTTACTAACTATTAATAAACAACTAATTAGTAGTTTATTAAGCTGGTATTGTTAGTTAATGGTTTGCTAATACTGTGAATTGTGACCTAAACACCTAAGAATCTTGAGGATTTTATACAACACAAGGCCACAACATATGGCAACATATCCAAAAACACTGATATCACCAACTCCAGTTTGGTAACAGCATTTCTAACTGTAATGTTAGACATGACAGAGCGGAGATAGGAATCTCAGGCAAATATCCTCATGCCTGCATCGCTGACCCCTTCATGCCCCCCTTACCTCACTGGCAGGTCCATCTGTCGGCTCTCCTGATTGGATGCTGCCGGAAAACGGACCCCACACGGTGTCACCTGACAGGTCCCTGAGGGCCAGGACCTTGAAGTCATCAGCGCTGCCGCTTAGCACAAGATCATCTGTTTACACAGACACAGAGAGAGGGAGGAAGAGTAAATACATCAGAACAACAGTTAAAAGCAGGTAAAGCAGGAGTCTTGGCTTTTTTTAATGGTACTGTGTTTGCTAAGGTGACTGATTATACTCCTGCTTAACTAAAGTAGCACCACATCGATATTAATCTGATTAACAGATCATTTCTTCATGTTATAGTCAATAATAAATGGACACAAGGGCTGAACAATATATCATCAATATCGTGTGTATCCGCTATAGTCACATCGCAAAATATGATTGTATTATATAAAATATAAAAAGATTAAATTGAAAGATTTTACATTATTTGTACAATGATGAGCACATTATTTTATATTTCATCTGTACTTTATTACTTTTAAACTCCATAGAAAACCATAAGGCACTGTTTATTTAACTTTTTATTTTTTATTCATGTTTCTTTTATATTTTTATATGCTTGTAATTTATTATATTTTATGCCGTTCCACTGCTTAGAAAAATAATTAATTATCCCAGTTGATCTAAATAAATGAAATCTTCCCAAATAGAGCCATTAAAAAAATCAATAATAGGAACAGGTAACTGTTTTGAGGCATTTTATAAATTTTTCATATTAATAATAATATTTTTTATATTAATGAGAAGTTTTAATGATTGGTCATGACTGATATTAACTAATCCTTTTTGTATACACTTTATTTGACTACACTAATAATAAATAATCCGTTTTAAAAAGGAACTCTCCAGTAAATCATAAATACAAAGTAATACTAATAATAAATAATAAGTGGTTTTAAATGTTTTAAAAGAACTGATCGATATCAGTAAACTATAATAAAAAAAGTTTGGTGTAAAGTGTGGTGTAAATTTACTTTAGGCAACTATTCAAAAATATGACATAAATAAAAATAAAATATACATTTTTTTAAGCATTTAAGCATTAATGTATTAAACTATAGTCAATACTAAAGGTAAATATACCATGTAACACTAATAATAAAGAATAAGAATAATTTATATAGAAATAAACATCTGAAATAGCAACACGTATCTGGAAAACAGAACACCAGACTGTTTCTTTTGACATTTGGGACAGTAATCATCAACCTAGAATCCACACAGCAATCAGTCACATATCTCCTTAGCAAACACACCTATACCAGCCTTTAGCATTATTAAGCATCCTTTCCAAAACAGAATATCAAATCAAATACCACTAGGGGGAGTTTGGCGCTCAGCGAGCAGTGAGACCACACCAAAACAAGGAGAACTTCTGTACTTCCTATACGAGATAAGTGCAGTGTGATGGGAGTCAAGGCTTTGGTGAGTCACAAAAGCAGACCTGGCAGGAACAAACACCGGCTCCACAAACACAGATACCATACAAAACCCACCCTATAAACTTATGTTTTATATGCTTTTATAAAACGTATTTCTCCTTAAAACATCTTCACCTGTTCCAGTACGTTCAAGCATCTTCATCCGAGTGCCGCTGTTTAATGAGCCCATTCAGCCCCCCTCTCCACCAGCCTGGTTTTTGGGGGTCGGGCTAAAGTGCCGGGGCCGATAAGAGTGTTTGTCTAACACTCTCCATGTCAAAACACTCATCTATCTTCTCTGTATCTATCCCCACCAGAGAACAACAGACAGACGCTGATAAAATGGCTTTCCCACAGCCAAGATGTGGAGCGGGGGAGGGAGAGAAAGAGAGAGAGAGAGAGAGGCCAGAGTGAGCGAGAGACAAGGGGACATAGGTGGAACGGGATGCATGCTATAGTGACCATGTCTAGAAAGCAGTATTAAAGGAGACATATTATGTTCCCTAAATATTATTTTTGAGTGAGCCTCTTTAAATGCAAATGAGCTGCTTTGTTATATTCTATTTGCTATTCTGACACTCCAGAAACAGCTCATAAAAGCAGCTAAGTAACTTTAGCCACGTCAGCTGTACAACAGGCTAACAAGAACAATAAGAGAGGTCATTTGAAAACATTCTCAAACTTTAGTGACACCTGATCTGGATATTCGGTTAGAGCGCAAACGTATTGGCATTGACCCATCCTTTAGAAACCGTGTTGAACTGACTTTGGTTGGTGAAGCAGTAAATTGTAAAATACATTCTGTCCTAAATAGTATCCCAGCAGGCACACAACATCATAAGACGTTTAATATTAGGTTAGATTTAGCTCGTGACATCAAGTGACCAAAATTCAATGTCTAGCAAATATCTAAGGACAACTCTATTTTGATATCCAATAAAACGTCAAATGACGTTGATATTTGGTTGATTTTAGGTTGTGTTTGGCAACCAAAATCCAACATCTGATTGACGTCATATTGGTAATGTCCACACAACATCACACTGTAACATCATTAGACATTGATTTTAGGTTGAACATTGGACATCGACATCGGCCTGACATTGGGTTCTGACAATGTGCAACGTCCCCATGACGTTGAGGTACAACATCAGTGTGAAGTCATGTTGACATCCTGTGCCTGCTGGAATATAGCACTTTAAAGACATTGTTATATGTTATACAGTTATACAGTATTATCATGATATTGGCCTATGCTACAAAAAAGGTTACCTTAACAGGTATAATAACCAAAACTACTTAGTTTATTGCTTTATTGTATTTACATGCTCAGGGTAAACACTTTTTTTTTTACTAAATTAAATTACAAAAGAATTCTAAAGTATTATGTATAACAATTTACAATAAAGTCTCATTAGTAAATATTAGTAAATGGATTAAAATCAGCAGTAAGAAAAAGGCTGATTTATTATAGGTAATTTTAGACGAAAAATAAACTGAATTGTTGAAAATGCTCAGGTTTAAATAATTAAGCTGCAAATACATCATTTTATTTTGTAAACAACCTCAATATGCAATGTTTTTATCTCTGCACAGACATTGTAAATGTCCGATGAGGACTGCTGCAGTGGCACTGTGGATGAAAATGTGCAGATTAAGGGATGGTAGTATATAATAAGATGTCCTTCCTACATCACAGCTAAATCTGAATAGTTCAATTTTTCACATGTTGGATAGAACGGTTTACCAAAACAAAGTAGGTGGATGCACAGAAAAAACGATAATAGCACTTAAAAATGTACTAAATAAATAAATAATGTGTATTTCATGATATGTCGTCCTTTAAATGGTTAGTTAGTGTTGGGTTTGTTATTAATGAGAGGCTGGGTTTCTATCAGCGGACTGAAGTCCACTGTCTAGAGCACATCCACAGCACAGAGCGCATGACTCCTATCTACTGTATAGCTAATGTCTAATCTCAGCCCAGCATCAGTTCCCAGCCTGACCTCTCACATGACCCATTCTTATCACTACAGCAGCCATTATTACCAATAGACTACACTAAAACAGCACAGGCATAATTCCTGCATAAGCAATTCCTACACCATCTGTTTCACGGAGGAGCAGATGGTCAATGGCAACATGTAGCTTTTAGAGAGTAAAATCTCAAGTGTTTTGAAAAAATAAATAAATAAAAAGCAAATTCTAATTTAAATAATACATTTGATTAAAAAAAACAGAACGTTTAGACTTTAGACAGCAAATTTAATGACAATTAAGCAAAAATTCAATGAAAATTTTAATACTAGATGTTACAAAATTGAATTTATAAACACAGAATGTATAATAAGTGCAAGATACAAATGACTAATCTAACTGTAAATCTATTTTTAGCAAATCTATCTATCTATCTATCTATCTATCTATCTATCTATCTATCTATC
>CAIGQQ010004600.1:1593381-1606827 GCA_903798035.1 Danio albolineatus | reverse complement strand
TCACCAAACTTGTTCCTGGAGGTCCGGTGTCCTGCAGATTTTAGCTCCAACCCTAATCAAACACACCTGAACAAGCTAATCAAGCTCTCACTAGGTATACTTGAAACATCCAGGCAGGTGTTTTGAGGCAAGTTGGAGCTAAACCCTGCAGGACACCGGACCTCCAGGACCGAGATTGATGATGCCTGATATATTGTATATTTATATACAATATATATATAATTTAAGCACGACGACTCAGTGGTTAGCACTGTCACCTCACAGCAAGAAGGGCACTGGTTCGAGTCCCGGCTGGGCTAGTTGGCGTTTCTGTGCGGAGTTTATGTCCTGATTATGTCCTGATATCTCCCAGTGTTTGTGTGGGTTTCCTCTGGGTGCTCCGGTTTCCCCCACAGTCCAAAGACATGTGCTATAGGTGAATTGAATAAACTAAACTGGCAGTAGTGTATGAGTGCGTGTTTGAAAGTGAGTGTGTATGGGTGTTTCCCACTACTTGGTTGCAGCTGAAAAAGGGCATCCGCGGCACCAAACATGCTGTAATAGCTTATGGTTCATTTTGCTGCTGCGACTCCAGATAAATAAGGCACTAAGTTGAAGGAAAATGAATGAATGAATGGCTTTTTCCTTTGACTTAATCCATTTTAAAGGTTAACTCTCCAACTGAAGTGAAGTTTACACTATTGTGTATGAGCAAAACGCATATGTTTTGGCATGCCTGGCATAAACACTACTCTGGCATCTTAGACCCATATATAGACCCATAAAGACGCATATATAGACCCATAAAACAGAGAATTTTGCTAAAGATCCTGTTTTAGTTTGTAGATGCTGGTGTCTTCAGTATAGAGACAGACCAAAATGTAAACTTTTGAAAAAAAAGAGGGATGGCTATCTACAATCGCTCTCTGGCTGGTTTTCTGGACTACTGCATTTAGTTCCCTAATTCGTGAATCCCCTCTATGACAATTACACAACTGGAAAACTGCAAGTATGGATGCCAGCAAAATATAAGCATTTGCATTTAAGCATTTGCAGTGCGACCGTTTATCTAAAACACCATAAACAACAAATAATTTCATTCTAAAACGCAATTTTAAACAATATTGCACTGCTGTAAAGGCAGCCTGAGAGCTTCAAAGGGTGTAGGAGCCAAAAAAAGGTCCTCAGAACATACTTTTGTGCTACAGTGAATTATTTTGTGCCATCTACCTTACAAATGTAACTTAGAGTCAAACGTGAAATCATTCATTGCGAAGGGATCTCTAAAGTTACCCATTTTGAGCACTTCGGTTGCCTTCAGCCATGACTTTTCGTCTGGGTGGAAATTGACCTTGTTTGGAGGCAGCTTTTGTTACGTCACAGCCATTAACTATAATGTGCAACATGAACATTAGCTTCTGCTTTTGATTAGATACATTTCTGTGTAGCGAAGGATGAGCCATTAATACTGGTGGTCCATAATGTAAATGCTTATTTATCTGCTAAATATGGAGTTTGCCTAAACTAGTATAATAGATTAGCTTCAAAGCTAATAGACATGGATTAAAAGCAACAAAAAAGCCGAATTCTGATTTCATGGGGACTTTAAATGATGTTTTAACAGGTAATACATTGCTTTGGGAGCATATTTTGTATTTAATTCTCATCCTTAACTCGTCTATTTTAATTAATTTATATATTCGAATGCCTTCTGGTAAGGAGACCATATAGATGCTCTATAATCTTCAGTATGACTGCAGGCCTGATCTGGCGTGTGTGCGTTTTCTGCTTCTTTCCCTTGTCTTCCTCCACCGTTACCCTTTCACAAATTGAAAGTGAGGACCTTCCAGAAACTCGTCCTGATAATCACACATAAATTAATTAGAAAATGTTTCTTGACATTCTCGCTGCATAGACAGGGGAAAAGACTCCGGGAAAAGCCATCAAATTAATTGTACGGTATGTGACTTTGATAATTAATTCAATAATTATTTCATGTCTACTTTAGCAACTCCTTCTGGCTGGAAAAAAGAGGACATTTTGATGATAGCAGCGTAAGGATTTAGATTCTGAGAAGAAAATAGGGGAGAATTACACTGAAATACTGCAGAGAGAGAATCTGAACACTAACTTGTGTGACTCTTTTTATAATTTAACATTTAACTGAATATCATTCATTCATTCATTTTTCTTTGCCTTAGTCTCTTTATTTATCAGGTATTGCCAAAGCAGAATGAACCACCAATTTATCCAGCATACGTTTTATGCAGCGGATGCCCTTTCAGCCGCAACCCAGCACTAAGAAACCCATACACACTCACTACGACCAATTTAACTTTTTCAATTTACCTATAGCACATGTCTTTGGACTTGTGGGGGAAACCTGGAGGAAACCCAAGCCAACACAGGCAGAACATGCAAACACAGAAACGCCAACTGATCCAGCTGAGGCTCAAACCAGCAACCTTCTTGCTGTAAGGTAACAGTGCTGAGCCACCGTGCGAAACTGAATATCACTGCATTAAATGAAAAGTTTTACGCTGCAGGCTCTAAAAACACTGATTTTTCATTCACCTCAGATTTTAAATTTGGACTTTTAGGCATTTCATAATTCTTTTTTTCAGACTAATAGAAAGAAAACTGTCAAAATACACTTTTAAATGATAACATATTTTATCCCACTTTATCAATTCTGAAGATTTTGATTATAAGTTTTTATACCCTGCACTGGCCCAACAAACTAACCAACCACTTATGAAATAATTATTTTTGCATAGCTGATACATAACTACATAAAAATTACACTACATTTGCTATTGACCTACAATGCAAATGTAGACTATTGGAGTAAATAAACTGACGAAGGCACATTTCCAAGCATTTTTCAAAGACAAACTGAAATATTAAACCTACCAGAACTAAATCCCTAAAGGAAATAAACTTTAAACTTAACACATATTTAACTAAACTACTTAATTAAACCATCTACCAAATATTGGCTTAAAGCACTCAGTGAAAACACCATATTTATTTCCATTTACATTCAGTCATTTAGCAGACGCTTTTGTCCAAAGTGACTTGTTTCAATTGAGGAGGCATTCAGCGATTCAACAAGAAGAGGCAATACGCACAAGAAGAGCTAACTATACAAAGGAAATGTTTGTGTTCAGAAAATTAAGTACTAGACTAAAGAGAGGGAAGGGGATTTTCATTTGAGCGAGTGTTTCTACAGCAGGTGGTTTGTCAAACCCACTCACCTGTGTGAAGCACGCTTCATAAATGCACATTTTTTGTATTCATTACAGAACTGCCATAAAATCTCTCTAGACTAGATTTCTCGCATATTTAAATGCATTTTCAAGCAAGAAATAAAAGACGCAAGTGGCACACAGAGGTGTCGGAGCCTGGCAGAGTGAAGATATAGAGCAGGGAGGAAAGACAAACCGAAACGCAGGGCCGAGAGAGGAGAGAGAGAGAGAGAGAAACAGGAAGCGGCAGGAAAGCGCAGGCATCTGATAGGGCTGGTAATCGGCGTGCCAGTGTCCCGTCTGCAGCCGCCAGTTCATGGGCCACATGGAGCAGCTGGAGAGATAGCAGTGAGAAATGTTCCTCTAGATTAAACCCACACCTCTCAATCATCGACACGGGAAGAGAGTGACAGACGGAGAGGAAAGAGTATGTTCTTAATTACAGATAAATGGCCCTTCCTACACAGTCAATCATTATTGCGCTGCAGGGAAATGCTCACTTGTTCACAAGAATATGTCGAGCGTCAATTGTTTTGAGTCAGAGAGTTTCCATTTATTAGGCTGCCGTTGAGCTCCGTTTAACCACAAGTGTGGGACGATTGCCCCGCAGCCCACTGCGTGCAATAAAGTTCCAGCACTGCGCAGGTGCATGGGAAGATTGCCAAGAGGAAACAAACAAAAAAACACAACAAATGAAATGCGAAGAAGACATTCTCAGAAATTACAGGGTACCAGCCGACAAATGGAAGACGCATTGGTTAATAAGCAGCACACAAACCATTCAGATAATTTAGCTCATGGAGGAAATTAAGAAATTATATATACAGCATGTGCAGAAAAAGTTAAGACACACTATTGAATTTCAAGGTTTTCCATATCAGGACATAAAAAAAAACTATAGTCCTTGGCTGGTATTAAAATCTGGAAGATATAACATCACATGACATCTCACACTATGTCATTATTTATTTAACAGTCAAGATAGAAAAACCATGGGTGACAAACTTGACATGATTCAAACGCCCATAGATCCATTTTTTGTATGCCTTAATCAGTCTCTCAGATCATTCTGGAGTAGTTTTTTTGCACAGCTCTTGCTCCAGTATTTAAGTCAGGATAAGGTCTGGACTTTGACTGGACTATTGAAACCCCCTTGATTTCTGGCTCCAGAACAACAAACCGCTAAAACTTCTGCTGATGATGGGTTAGGAATAAGATTAACATTGCCTTTAGACTTTAAATCTAAACTAAAATTTTTAAAAAGTTTTTTTTTTTTGTAATTTATTAAAAAAAATTGATTTAAAATAAACTAAAACAAATAAAAATTAATTATATTAATTATATATTAATTAATAAAAATTAACAAATTAAAAATAAAAATAATAAAATTAATTTTGAAAAATAAAATGAATGTAAATGTCACAAAAACAAACTAAATTAAATAAATAAATACAAAATTTTAGACTTCAAGACTAAGTCTAAACTAAAATTAAAAAATGTTTTTTTATATCTTATTAAAAATGTTTAATTTATACAAAAAATCAGCTGGAAATCTGCTACAAAAACATATGCTGGAAAAGTTGGTGGTTCATTCCGCTGTGGCGACCCCAGATGAATAAAGGGACATGAATGAACGAATTTATAATATAGTAAAACAAATAAGACTTAATTAAAAAAAAAAATTACAAAAGTGAAACATTTTAAATGAACACAGGAAAAAAAAGTAACTAAATTACACTAAGTTAAATAAATAAATAAAATAACATTTCAAATGCCAAAACTGGTACTGTGTTATTAAAACGGCATTAATGTTGTCAGAAATGGTTAGTGATGTGTTGTTTAACTGCATTATAAATCGACCAACGACACTAACCAATAACAACATAAATATCCAACATAAAGAGATGCAGATAAATTAGAAATCCCACATGTCAGGTCAGGAATCTGTACTGGGATAAGAGGGGTAATGTGTGAAATTGTGAGCATCTGAGAATAGGAGTTAACGGTCTGCTGCTGGTCCTGCTCTGCTCTGCCTCAGATAACAGCTTCACCCCAGTCCCACAACCACAGCCGGATCTCAGGAAGAAATAATGAAAGATAATCAGAATAACTGAAAACCATCAACTACACAAGCTGTCATTCTGACACATCTACGCAGCAGAAACACGCTTGCCAAAACAGCGATGAAGAAAAAAAAGAAACAGACATTAAGTTTAATAGCTTGGCAAAATACCAGGTGCTGTTGTACAATGGCACTTTATGTAACTCATTCAAAACACCTGTTTTTTTTTCCATGAACCTGATATAACGTTTTAGGTTTTGCACAATGGTGTCTGTCTACTCTGGCTTGACAACATAATCCTGCCCAAAGTCCTGTTACTGTACTGTTATGTTTAAACCAAATCAGCTCAACCACAAAAACCACAAAACTGATGAGTCTGACAGCATGTCAAGATGACTGCATGTTTAGGCTGAGCTGAATTTGTCTAGACAGATATCCACAGCGCACTTTCACTTTCACACTTAACTACTCTTCCAAATATTAGAGGAAAGTACTTTATTATTTTTACTTCAGCCCTCTACTTACGTTAGACATACATTATTATTAGTCTTCTGTAAATAATTCACTAAATTTACTGAAACTGATTCAAAATGAGTTAAAACAACAGCAGATCCTCTCATCTTCACTGCAAGATGATTTTCGTACTTTGATTTTATTTTCTTGTTTCTAGTTCAAATCTCAATCAAGAAACTAATCAAGAAAAAATTTTAATCAAGAAGCTTTTTTTTTTACACAATCAATACATACTGTCTTGTTTTAAGAAATAGTATGTCCAAATTAAGTTAGTTTTTCCTTAAAACAAGCAAATTAATCTGCCAATGAGGTAAGCAGAATAAAAAGAAAAAAACTTGATTATTCTGCCATAGGTCACAGGTTTCAAATCCAGTTCCTGGAGGCCCGCAGCTCTGCACAGTTTAGTTCTAACCCTGCTTCATTGCACTTACCTGTAGGTAAACAAGCCTGAAGGACTAAATTAGTTGTGTTAATTAGGGTTAAAGCTAAACTGTGCAGAGCTGTGGTCCTCCAGGAACTCTTGCCATAGGTAGATAATTTGACTTGTTTCAAGGAAAAATTCACTTAATTTCGACATATTTACAATTCAAGTTGCACATAACAGCTGCACACATACAGTACAATGCTGAATATAGTAATATGTCTATACATATACTTGTCAATTTGTATATTTGCATTTAACACTTACTTCTATTTTTTGAACATATTTAGTATCTGTTTTTTGTCCTGTCTCTGTAATTCTGTTGCACTGTTGAAGCTCTGTCACCAAAACAAATTCCTCGTATGTGTGAACATACCTGGCAATAAAGCTCTTTCTGATTCTGATTCTGATTATTTCTTAGAACAAGACTACTTTTTTTTTTTGCTTGTCTAGAAAATGCTTCTTGATTGAGAATTTTTAGATATTTGGACTAGAAAGAAGACAACAAATCTAAGTAAGCAAAGCATTTTTTTTGCAGTGTTGAGTGTCTGCAGCCTAAGGTGCAAAATGTAAGTTCCTAATGTCAGAGGTCAGGATTTATTTTTGTAATTGAAAATCATACTTGGGTCACAACTTACAAGTTTTCAAGCTGTTTAAACTCACTGTATGAAATGCTCGAACGTCAACATGTCCATATTTGTGACCACAGACCAAAAAAACAAGCTGAATAAACATGCTTCCATTGCTCTATGGTTTGAGATATAACTATTAAAAATCTGGAACCTGAGGGATCAAAAACAATTAAATCACCTTTAATATTAAAGTTTAAAAAATCACCTTCAAAGTTGTCTAACACATATTACTGACAAAAAAAGTTTAAATACATTTCAAAAACATACACAAATGATAAATGATAATAGAGACTCAACATTGCATATCCTGCGATGTAACACATTTCGATATCGATGCTGAAATGATATATTGTGCAGCCCTAATCAAAACATTATAACTACATGCTTGGGAATCACAACTAGTCTGGCGCTAGCTTGTACAGTACTATTTCAAACCAATGAAAGATGGAAACCTGTCTGAAATATTTATGGAAGAACATTTAGAGAATGCCTTCATGGAGAATTATCAATAAGTAATATTCTACGTGGCGCCACGGTGGCCGAGTGGTTAGCACGTTCGCCTCACAGCAAGAAGGTCGCTGGTTCGATCCCCAGCTGGGCCAGTTGGCATTTCTGTGTGGAGTTTGCATGTTCTCCCCGTGGTTGCGTGGGTTTCCTCCGGGTGCTCCAGTTTCCCCCACAGTCCAAAGACATGCGGTACAGGTGAATTGGGTAAGCTAAATTGTCCATAGTGTATGTGTGTGAATGTGTATGTATGGATGTGTTTCCCAGAGATGGGTTGTGGCTGGAAGGGCATCCGCTGCGTAAAACAAATGCCGGATAAGTTGGCGGTTCATTCCGCTGTGGCGACCCCGGATTAATAAAGGGACTAAGCCGAAAAGAAAATGAATGAATGAATGAATAATATTCTACGTATTTTTGGCATACAATATAAATGCAACATATAAATATACAAATACACCCATGCACTATAAGACAGGGTATAACTTTTTATTTACAAATGAAACAAATAGGACATAAATATAACAAAAAAGCAGTGAGGAAAATATTATGAGCGTTATTTAGTATAGCTAGTATGTTTACATTGCGTTCTTCTTAAAAACGTCAGCATATTTTGTCCTGTGTTGTCTTTTTTTAACATTAGATGCTTTTATTTGTCAGCATACATTTATACACAATTTGTGTTTATTTATTTGTGTTCTTCACTAGGTTATATGCCAAATTTTGTTAAATTGTCAACAATGTTCAGTATGATTATTAGCATATAACAAGTCTGAGTAATAAAAAAACATTTTAATCAAATATGAATATAAATGAGTACTTTTTGCATTTAATACAAACATACATTACAAAATTAAGCACTTGTTTACTTTAAATCAAGTAATTCTTGCACTTTATATTTTCTCTGGAGTAATATTTTAGTAGAGTATCTGTGCTTTGACTCAAGTGCTTGATTAGTGTAGTAGTGTAAGAAAGACAACATAAAGAAATTCAGAATGACACATATGATCAAAGGTCTGGCAAAGCATCAGTGCCACCAACGGCCTTCCACTGAGAGTGACAGAGATCAAAATAAACTTGTGAATGAAGCTTTTGAATTAACTTTGAAACACGGAGCACAATTGGATATTATATCCATACACTGCAGCACTCTGATCTAAGCTTCCTCATTCAGCAGCGAAACAATGGGTCCAGGGATGAGATTGAAAGACTCGCCAGCGAATTTCACTCCTGTTGTAGACACGTCTGATAAAAGCTCAGACTGCAGGCGCTTTTGTCTCCCTCTGAACAATATAAATATGTTTAACAAGGACTAGCACACGCTACTCTGTAGAATGAATAAATTCTGCTCGCTTGTTTGAAACGTAATATTTGGTTTTAAAGGTTGATTTTGAAGCTGGTTTTACGTTTACTGTGTTCTCTGTCAAAATTAGCGCTGTACGACGTTGAAAAAATCGAAATTTATTGTGCGTTACGGATTGCGATATTACAAGATTACTTTATATATTCGTTGGGAAGGATTTATAATTTTAAATTGATTAAGATGATTCTGTAATACATAAATATAATTAATAAGATACAAATGAAATAAACTGTGTTTTATCGTTTGAAGGGCAAATAGTATTCAGGGAAAGTAGTTATAAAAGTAGTAATCAAAATAAATAGAATTCAAGGAAATTGATCATTATTAAAGTTATAAACTGTACACTTTCTTATGCCTGAATGCTTTTAAAATCAGTATACAGTCACAGGACTCAAAAACTAACGCAAATTATAATAGAGACTCAACATTGCATATCCTGCAATGTAACACATTTCGATATCGATGCTGAAATGATATATTGTGCAGCCCTAATCAAAACATTATAACTACACGCTTGGGAATCACAACTTGTCTGGTGCTAGCTTGTACGGTACTATTTCAAACAAATGGAAGATGGAAACCTGTTTGAAAACTATCTGTGTTTTGCTCAAGTGCTATTTATTAAAGATAGATAAATTATTCAAGATGTTAAAAAATAAAAATAATATCATAAAATCAGAGATAAATATTGTTATATAAACACGAATACATTTTATTGAAACATTTAGATATAATATATATTTTTTGTGACCCAGAACCACAAAAGTTTAATGTTGGATGGGTATATTTTTGGGCAATAGTCAGAAATACATTGATTGTGCGATTCAAAATGATCCATTTTTATTTTGTCAAAAATCAGTAGATTATTATGTAAAGATTATCTTCCAAGAAGAAATCTTGTAAACTTCCTAATGTAAATATATCCAAAAATGTACATTGCTAAGAATGGAATTTGAACATCTTTAAAAAGGCAATTTTCTCAATATTTATATTTTTTTAAACCCTCAGATTCCAGATTTTCAGCCAAATATTGTCCTATCCTAACAAACTATGCATCAATGGAACGTTTATTTACCCAGATTTCAGATGATGTATACATTTTATTTTCCAAAAATTGACCCTTATGACTGGTTTTGTGGTCCATGGTCAAGTATATCATAAAAAGGTAAAAGGGTACATACTGTAATATGTTGCATGTATTTAATTATGTGCGACAACACCTCCAATATGTGAACGTATTTGCAGAAATTCATGACACTAGACTGGCATCATCCACAAACAAATTTCTATTTAAATGTAGTCCCACTCTCTCGCCGTCTTTCTGAGCTGTGCTGATATGTTTTTAATTTTCCAGCGCTCAGGACTCTTCAGGAGGTCTATGCAGATTTCCCAGCGTCTCTGCTGACGCTGTAAAACCTGGTCAACACCTCCGTACCTATCAGCATCCCTGCAGCCTCTCATCAATGCCACTTGCAGCACCCACAAATAATTTATCAGCATTTAAATGCCACTGATAATATGCACACGCTGCTCCCTCCGATCCCTTATAATTAAATATGATAAAATCCCAACACGCCAGGTAAATAATAATAATCATTATTATCATTGCCATTATAGTGCTTTATTGGAGTCATTTGAATAACTCGTGTGGATAAGGAATGCTGGTGGGGAATGCTGGCCAAGCAGGAACGTTAGTTTAGTCAAGGTCTAATTCCATCTGGTGAAACTCAGAAAAAAGAAAGGGAGATGGAAAGAGAGAAAGAAAGAAAGAAAGAAAGAAAGAAAGAGGGGGGAGAAGGGGGGAAAAGGAGCAACGGTCCGCCAGCTAGAAGGGATTACTGTGACGGCCATTTGCATATCAAGAATTTTAAGCAGAGAGGAAAATATCAAACCCTCCAGCCAGCAAGGTCATTTTGAAGATAATTTTTTTCTTCATAATTTATTTTGCATATCATGCAGCAGGACACGTTATAGATTAAAAAGCTGCTTTGCCATATCAACCCATTCCTGACACTTCTGCCTCGCCACTGCCTATCAATTCATTCAACAGAACCCCACCCTGAAAAATAGTCGATAAAGATACAGAGGCAATTAACAAACAACAAGCAAGAGTTTTCCATGGAAGTTACAGTACGTATGGATGCTTGGACACATGCATGTTAAATTGTGAAAGGTGTTGTATTTTGATGTACACCAGCTATTCAAACTATTTCAAAATTAGAAAACAACCTACAATTTTCTATCCAAAAATAACACTTATCAAAATTTGAGAACAAGTGCAGATTCAGCTATTGGTAATGTTAATCGTCTTCAAATATAATAGTATAGTAATAGAAAGAATCAACACAAAGAACTATTCCAATGTTTAATTTGTCTGATCAGAAACATGTTTGGTAGGGAAATACTGAACAAGTAGTAGTTACTGAAGTAGTCATTGAATGGTGGAGATTTTATCATGGTTTGGAAGTTTTCTTCAACAAGATTTGGGTCTCTTATTCATCTACACGGCAGAATGAATGCAAATGTGTATCAGAAGCTCTTCTGCAACTATCAGCCATCAACTGCCATGCAGGACAATGATCTCTGTCACACAGCAAAATAAGCAAAGCAGTTCCTTTAAGGTGAAATTGCTGAAAAAATGAAATGGCCAGCTCAGAGTCCTGATTTAAACCTTATTGAAATTTTTTAATAAATCCTTGGTGACAAACTGTTAATAAACCCACTGAACTGTGAAAGAGACTGAGGAAAAGCAGATCAAGATCACACCAGAGAGCAGAATGGGTAGTGATGTGCTGTGAGAGACTAGTGAATGTCCGGTGTCAAAACAATTTTCTACTAACATGGTAAATCCACAACCAAAATTCCCTCAAACTGTCATGTCCCCTGTAATAAAGTTTTTTGAGTTACCCTTCTGAATGGATGTATAATATACAGTAAAAGCAAAAAATATATATTTCAATTTTTTTATATATTTCATTTCATATATATATTTCAAATGTTTTAACAATGTACCTACTGTTTAAGCATTTATTAAAGACATGAATTGTACAGCTTCAGAACTGATAAGGATTGTATAAATAGGCATACTTGTTTATTTATGGCAAAGGTTCTATCTCTATCTCTTTATCTATGTGTTTTTGTATGCGTATACTATAAAGCTTCATATAAACTGATAAGGATGACATTGGATGAGAACCTGCCAGCTGCGAACTTTCTGGAAACACTGGGCCAGCATATGAAAGGTCAAGGTGAAATAGCAAAACATTTTTAGCAAAATAATCGATACAGAATGTCAAAAACAGACCGAAATACATGCAGAAATCCCATACCATACAGCCTCATACCACAGCCAAGACCCTTAAAGGTATGATCCACCATAAATAAAGCAATATATAAGAAACAAGAAACCAAAAAGAGCATAATATTATGAAAATATATATTTTTTTAAAAACTATTTTACTTCCATTTATGTCCACTGTATTGTTGTCATATTATGGAGGTCACCTGTTTGGTTACTCAAGCCAAGTAGTGGAAGTTTGTGCCATGTGTCCAACAAAAAAAATACCATAATTACAGGTAAAACAGGGTCTCACATTCTTCAAAATAGTTTCTTTTGTGTTCAACCCACACAAGTAAATGAGAGAATTTTCATTTTGGGGTGAACTATTACTTTAATATAAACGTAAAACAGGATGTGACGTCATCGTCAGACAAATATCCAGTCCTCTCTGAATGATATCAGTAAAGTCATTCACTTCACTAATAACAGTAGAAAAATGACAGGAATGTAAATAGTGCCTGATCAAGGACATTTTCCATAGAACAGAAGGTTCAATTCCCAGAGGATTGTGGGAAAGCGTGGTGATGTACAGCAAGTCAACGCAAGAACAAACACCCAGCGGCTGACTCCTGATGCTGAGGGGACAAAAAAAACACCAAGAAACAAGAAAGAAGTGCATGTGTGCATTCGGCAGGGGGTGTTCGTGGTGATGGAGAGACTAGTGGTGGGATGTGGGGTGGTGTGAGAGGGGGGTCATGATGATAAGGGAAAAATTCAGACCGGTCAAAGTTTCCCTTTTGCCAATCGTGCTCCTGATAAAGGCAGTGCCTGCTCCAGTACTGATAGAAGGCCTATCTCTCTCCTGCTCCCCCCTCGTTCTTTCTCTCCCTCTCCCGTCTTTTCTCTCCCTCTCTTCCTCATTCTCCTGGCAGTTAGTTTGGTGTGGGTGGGGAGCCTATCGCGTTCACATCACCAGTGCTGTCATCAAGCGGCAACCGCACAGCAATTAATATCACTCCAATTACTGTTAAAAGGACAGACTGGAACAGGACGATAATAAACACATCCTTGACGTGAAAAATTAAAACACGCACATACACACGGGAGACACACACATATTTGGGCGATTTCTAAATATTCAAGATAAAAAAAATGCCTTGCATATTGAATCGTGCCATACTCTACTTGATCCTCGCTATCACTATAAGCTGTACTGCTCAGCCGTGTGGTCCTGGGAGAAAAAGATGGAGAAAAATGATAGAAAAAACAGTATTTTTTTATCCAGGCTGATATTATAGATTCCCAATCTGGTTTTACAGTTAGTACAGTGAACACACAAACTTTTTAGGATGTATACATGCCTGACCTCAGGGCAGGAATATAATGCCACCAAAATCCTAGGGGCTGATGTATGCTTATTATGGTCTTTAACATGCTGATTGTTTGG
>CAIGQQ010004600.1:1560886-1593281 GCA_903798035.1 Danio albolineatus | reverse complement strand
TTTAAACTAGCCTAAGCTGGTCCTTACTCTTTTTTTCCCACCAGCATTTTTCTCAAAGAAAACCTGCCAGTAGGTCTCAAGATGTTTAAATAATTTTCTAAACTTTTTAGCTGTATGAATACACAAATGCAAAATGTATGAAAATGAGCTAAATAAATAAATAAATTCATGTTTTGAAAAAGAAAAGGACAAATATTTCAAATAAATATTGAAATGTCCAAATCATAGAGTGTGTAGATTGAGTTCATAAAGGTGATGAGACAAGGGGGTAACTTTTTGAGCAACGTTACTGGGTGAGTTGCGGCAATGTTTCGGTCAATGGGCAACCAGGTCAGAGAGAGGGCAGCCAACTCTTTAATAGTTTAAATTTAAAAGTTGCCCATCAACATTGCTCTGTGTCTCATCACGTGTATGGCTTGTGTAGCTTTTTTACCTTTCTAAATAACATTGAGTAATGATAGATCATAAACAGCAAAGAAAATCTTCATCACCTGATCCTGAGATGCTTCACTCTTTCAGAAGGACCATAACAGTGCCCCCTACTGAATAACCATACAAACGTGAATTGCCTGAAAATCCAGTCAATGATGGAAAATTTTGAAGAAAGAGCTGCTCTTGAACCCAAGATTCTTGGGCTTGTTTACTGGTCTGAGCTGTCAAAAAGAAGCCTACAGACCTGCAACAGACCAGATAAGACTAGCATATCAGCTTAAACTGTTCTAAACTATGTTTTGATTTTACATCTGGACCCAGAGAGAACATGAACAAGTGGTAATCCAATAAGAGTTTATGTAGAGCTCATATATACTGTTGGGGTCTAAATTATTAGCCCTCCTGTGATTCTTTTCTCTTCTTTTTCAAATATATCCCAAGTGACATTTAACAGAGTAAGTGTTTTTTTTACAGTATTTCCTAAAATATTTATTCTTCTGGAGAAAGTCTTATTTGTTTTATTTCAGCTAGAATAAAAGCAGTTTTTTTTTAAACATTAAGGTCAATATTATTAGCCCCCTTAAGCAATATTTTTTGCAATACATGTTGCCTAGTTAACCTAAATAACCAAGGCTTTTATATCGAATCTTAAGCTGAATACTAGTATCTTGAAAAATATTTAGTAAAATATTAAGTACTGTCATGGTGGCAAAGATAAAAGAAATCAGTTATTAGAAATGAGTTATTAAAACTATTATGTTTAGTAAGGTGTCGAAAAAAAAAAGCTTCTCCGAGTTAAACAGAAATTGGGGAAAATATTTTTAAAAATGGAAATTCAACAGTAGTGCTTATCATTCTGAATTCAACTGTTTATATATAGAAAGATTACATTCAATATGTATAATATAGTACTATTCAATTACTAAACATTATGAAATTAATACTTCATGGAATGAATAATAAATTTTGTACCCATTCTTATATAAATTTAACTTTACTTAAATTATTACCCATGTAGGGCAAGCATAACAATTCAAATTCTGTCCTAAATTCTATGTTCTCTTCAATTGTCAGCTGCTTAGCACCTCAAATACTGTATTAACAATCAAGGGACTAAAAGGTAGAAAAGATTCATTTGATTTAGTTATCTTCCTGCAAATCAGTCCCATCTCTCATAGACACTATTAGAACATTTCTGAGATGTGCGGTCAATACAAGTAAGTTTTCTTTTTTCCGAGTCAACAGTCATGATAACGGTGTGATTTGACCCTGGAGTTAAAGCAATGTTTAATGAGGCTCGCTTGAAAGTTTATCTGAACTGGCTGAATTATCAGACGTGATGGAAGCGTGATGTCACTGAACTGTGTTGAACCTGTACATCACCAGAAAAAGTGACTAATTGTTGTACAGAAGGCTTGCTCCACTGATGATTTGCAGTGTACGTTCTGCAAATTTACAGGCAGTTCAGATTGGATCATTTCTGTTTTGCGTGTGGAGCATGATAAAGTCGTGGCCTATATTGTTTCGTGGCTGCCCGGCTGACAGTATGACTACGACTGGCCCTTCCTGAGAAGCCAGTGACTCATGGTTCAGTTAAACACTCCTGAAAGAGGGACAGATAGAGACTGACCTGGGCCGTTCCACTGGGGTTCCCCTTCCCCGTCCGCCTCTTCCTCTTCTTCATCTTCTGTGCAGCGCTTCAGTCCTTTCTCATCTTCCTCACCCTCATCTGCCACTGCCAGAGACTCGTGCGTTCTTGGCTCTGTGGACAGCCAGAATAAAAATGTAAAGTCAAGATTTACAATGTTTATTTTGCAAGTGCACATTGTTATTATTTTGGTGAACAATTAACAGTTAATTCACTGGGGAAAAAAAGTTTGAACATTTGATTCAGCATTTGAAGTGGTGGACTACTCCAGCCTCATTATTCTTTACCACGCCTTCTCTTACTGTTATTTTGCTATGAGGGATAGAAAAATGCAGCAATTGTCCAAAATAGCATAAATAAATCAGACATCCCTACTAGGCCTGTTGTGAAATCAAGCAGAATTTACTTTATATGAGCAACCTGAAACACTTCTGATTGGTCAGTCGCAGCATTCTGAGCTTAAAACTGTTTATTTAATGACTACTAAAGTATATATGTTTTCTTTTACTTGCTAAGTAGACATAAAATTAATGAACGCAAAGTTAATGATGCACTTACTTCGAGGTTCCTGGTCACTGTTTCAGGGTTTATTTAGATACCGATCAGCTAATTGTATTGTATCCTTTGTTTATTTAATCGCTAAATGCATTTCAGTCTTTTTTCATTAACTTCTCTCACATTTGCCAAAAGTGTGTGAAACTGTTAGAATATCTGTTATGGTATTTGGCACTTCTTTTTGTAAAAGAAAATAATATAGAAAAAAAAGTTATTCATTTTCTAAGCTGTTATTATTTTGTTTGTAATTGCACCTTTCAAAAGACAAATTTTTTTCGGGGTTTTTCATCTTTATTAGATAGGAAAGTAGAGAGAATAGACAGGAAAGCATGGGGAGCAGAGAGAGGGGAAGGATCAGCATAGGACCACGAGACGGAATCGAACTCGGGTTGCCTTGAGCACCAGAGTGCATGTGTCGATGCACTAACCACTACACCACTGGCGCCGACAAAGGCAATTTTTTAACATCTATTTTAAAATACATGTATTTTCTGGTGATATCAAAGCTAATTTTTCAGCATCATTATTGTAAGCTTCAGTGTTGCATGATCCTTGAGAAATCTTTCTAATATGGCAACTTAAAAAAAAAAAGTTAATAACAAGTTAATAATATTTAAGAAAACGGTCAATAGCTACTTTCACATTTTGACTGATGAACAGAATACTGAAAAGCAGCATTTTATTAAAAAGTACTTATTTTGTAAAACTATAAATGCCTTAACTACAAATTTTAATCAAGGAATGTTTGTGTGCTGAATAACTTTTGTATAAATATTTATTTTAAATTTAAATTAAATATATTGTTAAAAACATTTATTACATTTTTATTTTCAGTTTTAAAAAACTGGTTACATTTTTTAAAAATGTATTAATCATATTATGTATATCCCACAAAATCCTTCAGAAAACCTTCTAATCTGATAATTTAACATAAACAGTTAAGAAGTTAATAACATTTAAGAAAAAACAGTTGGTAACTACCTTTCACTTTTTTTGATGAACAAAACATTGAAAACAAAACAGAGCAATTCCATGCAAATGTCAACCTTGCCATGATAAAATTAAGTTGTCATCATAAATAGCGAAACCTTTCAATTTTTTTTGTGTCTCCTCGTATTTTACAGTGCTGTACAAATACTCAAAAATGTCTCGGTCAATGTTTTCAAACAATTATATTTGATTTAACAAAATATCACAAGTGGAAATTTCACATCCGTCACATCCAAAACAGAAAAGTGTCACATCCATAACGAAGCTTTTTCTTCATACATGCAAAATGTAAATAAAATAAAACCAACCATTTTTGTTCTATAGAGAGCTGACACTTATCCTTGTGATTATCAATATTTCTTTCGGATTGTGCAGTTTAATCCACAGAATTTCTACAAAGCATGTTGTATACTGTAAACTCGCAGCCTTTTTTCATCACATCCATAACTCATGTTTATTTTCCTCATTTAAAGTATAAAAATTGTTTTCAGATTGATATTTTTCTGATCCCACAATTCTGTGTATAAATGTTTTGGAAAATGTAAACAGATGTTTCAATATAATGTTAACATATACCTTTTCTGTGCGCTTATGTTTTGAGTTTTTACTGCAAATGTCACATCCATAACGCTGGAATTGCTCAACAGCATTTTCTTGAAAAGCATTTTTTTTTGTAAATCTATAAATGCCTTTACTACAACTTTTCATCAATCAAATGTTTTTGTGATGAATACATTTCTATAACGATTAAGTTGAAATTTAATTAACTATTTTAATATTTATAGATTCTTTTACTTCAGTTTTAAAAAATTGGTTAATTAAAAAAAAAATACTAACCATATTATGTATATCCCATAAAATATAAACTCCCTCTAATACCCAACAAATGAGTGCTATGATCTCGCTCTGCTGATCAAAGGCAGCAGACAGAGAGGCCTGTGTAATTTAGGAACACAGCATCTCAACATACACCCGACCCGAGCCCTTTTGATTTATCAAGCAAGAATTGGAAACTCCTGCTAACAGATGGCCAGCGTCTTCCTTTAAAGCTGATCTTTTCATCAGTGTGAAAGACAGTACTGATCTCCTCGGTATTGATGCCAGTGATTAGTGATTGTCTTTGATCACCTTACTTGATAGCAGACTCCGTCTCTGCCATTGTGACGTGTGTATACGAGCAAGCTGACAGGACTTCTTGTCCTCTACTCTCCCACACTCCACTTTTGGTCTTCTCCCCTTCCCCAAACTCCCTCCCCTTCACCCCACATCTATTACAGCTCATCTGCGGTGCACAAAGGGCATGTTTACCCTTGCATTCCCGTGGCGATAAACAGCGATAGCAGCCGATCGATACCAGCCATAAATGTCCATCCGCGTGACGCAGTCGGAGCTGCTGTTATTAATGCAACAGGTTGCAGATTAGATCTTCATCATTAAATAAATCACCCACGCCCTTTCTCGTCAGATTGCACCCAGGCCCAACCGCCATTCTCAGCCCGTCCCGGTGCGTGCATGCGTCCCATGACGTGCCTCCCTCCCTGCCTAAGAAGCCCTATTATTTTCAGCTATAAATCACGTTGAATGGCACATTGATTTTATCCTGTAGCGCTCAGCGTGGGGAGAGGAGCTGGAGCCACAGTTATTGCATTTAATATTATCAATATAATCTCCCATATCATCTGAGCGGAGACGGCAGGTATCAGGAAAAGAGGGCGGGGTGGATGGAGCTGCCACCATCCTGGCTCCTCGGCAGACTCCTTGGTCTACCGGCACATGCAAACACACACACACACACATACAGACACACACCTTGTCGCCAACCCAACAACCTCCTTTCATCTGATAACAGCAACTTCCCTTGTCACACCTGGAGGGCAAAGTCACCCAACTTGCTCCATTCATCCTGGCTGGCCTCATTTTTTTTGTGTCAATTTTTCTGCGAGTTCTTTCCCCCAAACAGATCATCGTGGCAGGGTCAAGTTCTTTTCTTGTAAGGTGCACGGGGCTCGACTGTATCACCATTTGTTCCAAGATGGCATAGATGTTTTTCAGGCTAAATCACCCATTTACACCTGCTATTAAAATGTCATCTGACTAAGCAAAACACGTGTTTTAACGTGTCACTTCTGTCTAATTGAAACCACTTTCCTGATTTCCTGAGGGGATGTTCTATGCGTAATGTATATATGGTGTATATGTAAGCTTGTTCTATTTATATGTTATCGCAAAATGAGATGGAAAGCAGCAGCTTTAGTTCTACTAACATGTTAGTATTAGTATCAGGTACATGTTAGTATCAGGACTGATAAGCCAATGCTGTACTTTACACCAAAACTTAGGCCCAATTCTACCCCCTAGCCCTTCCCCTTACCTCCCAATTCTCTTTAGCTTGAAGGTGTAGGGTTAAGGGGTACGACTAGATAGCCCTTGAAACAACAGCAAATTAAGGCATCACGGTGGCGCAGTGAGTAGCACGATCGCCTCACAGCAAGAAAGGCGCTGGTTCGAGCCTCGGCCGGGTCAGTTGGCACTTCTATGTGAAGTTTGCATGTTCTCCCCATGTTCGCGTGGGTTTCCTCCAGGTCCAAAGGTATAGGTGAGTTAGGTAAGCTAAATTTTCTGTAGTATATGAGTGTGAATAAGTGAGTATGGATGATTCCCGATGATGGGTTGCAGCTGGAAGGGCATCCGCTGGTAAAACATGTGCTGCATAAGTTAGTGGTTCATTCCACTGTGGCGACTCCAGATTAATAAAGGGACTCATCCGAAAAGAAAATGAATGAATGAACAACAGCAAAATGGCTGCACACGGAAGTAAGGAGATATGTTTTAGTACTTGCATAATGGCATTAATGTTTTACAGTCGTGCTTTAAAAAAATAAAATAAATAAAAAATATATACAATTTTCGCTATCTATAATCTATAATAATAACTCTTGTATAGTAGTCCCACAACACACTTTCACATCTGTCACTCGATGATACTCCAATACCCTGTCAGAAAAGTCTCGTGGCTGGGAATGAGCTTTTTACAGTGTCTGGTATAATGTTAATGTTGTTTTTATGCGTTTAGATGAATTTGGCCACAGTGTAAATGCACAGTACCGTTTCGAGCTTATTGCCACATTATATCATTATGATAACATGATATCATTGTCTTCAGTGATTTCCTGAAGATAAATTAAAAAAATAAATACAAAAAAGAAATGCAACTGGAATAACTAGTGCAGACGCCATAGTCGATCTCATATGAAGTGAGAGATCACGATGACATATGATGATGTGTGCAGGTGTTGTAGTGTTGTCTCATTTCTTAGGGGTCAAATTTGAAGTCCTTCCCCTTAGGGGTAGGAGTAAAAAAAAAAAAAAACTGAATTGGGATTGGGCCTTATTCTTATCTGGCTACTATGCTTCAACAGCAGTACTGTCACTACAAATACTGTAGAATATTAGGGCTCAGTAAAACTATATTTTTTCTTTAATTTTATAGATATTTTATTAAATCTTCAAAATGTGGTCTGTACTTCATCTCTTGCCCTGAAGGCGCAGGCATCTTTTGAGTTGCTCCAATGATGGTAAAGATGATGCCACAAAAAACTTCACACCAAAAATGAATAGTGTGGCATGAAAACTCATTATAAATTGATTGAAATTATTATAGGATAATAGTTTTTGGCAACATCACCGAATGTGCATACAGTATTTATTGTTTCTAATTACAGCATTTGTTACTCAAATAAAACTATTAAACCAACTATTTGAACTTAATGTACTTTAAATGTGTATTTTATTAATACAGCTGAGAACAAGCATTTATATTGAAATATGGATTTCACATTTGCTACATATTTTTTTTAAACGATAAACTAATAATTAAGTCAAAATTTGAAATAAAATCAAACCCATAAAAATAAGAATCAAAATGCCAAACAAATCACAATACCCAGTAGGGCTGCACAATAAATCGCTTTAGTATCGATATCGCACTGTGTGCATCCGCAATAGTGACATCGCAGGAACTGCAATGTTGTATTGGGATTATAGTTGACCAGGAGCCACAGTAATCCTTACCATGGTAAAGATGATGCCAGCAAAAGTTGATCATTTACATGTGCTTTTAAGACCTGAGACCTGAGTTTGATGAGTTTTAATAACATTTTAAATTATTACTGAATTATTTATACAACAAAATCTATGCAGTGCTATTTTACATTTGATAATTTAACCTCTGAATTGAATTGAATTCTCGTTATTTAGAAACCACTACCCATTGATTTTTCCACAGTAAACTCCTAACTTGCTGCCTATTAAGATAGTAGTTAGGTCTCGGTATTGGGTAGGATTAGGAATGTAGAATAAAATCATGCAGAATATGTACTTCATATTTAAAAACCAATATATTAATAGGCATGTAATAAGCCACAAGTTAATAATGGGAACTGGCCCTTAAACCCAAATGGTATTAAAATGTAAGCTTAAACAAGCTTAGAACAACATAAGAGTGAGTGAGTGAGTGGGTACATCTGAATTTTTTTTTTTTTTATTATACGCCAAATATTAACCCATTTTATTATTATTTGTCTATGCAGTGTATTTTACAATTGATTATTTAACATCTGTATCAAACTTCTTACCAAAAGCTATTTAAGTCATCTGGTGAAATTGTATTCATATCGCAATATATATCACAGAAACATAAAACATTGCAAGGTCAAATTTTTCCATATCATGCAGCTGTAATATCCACCCCAACAGAAAAGCTGTTTTTTATGGCTTCTCGAAAGAATTTGAACACAAGTGTTTACACTACAGAAAGCAATCCTGTCAAACCCACTGGATTTCACTGAAAGTGAACAAGCTTACAAGTTTAAGACCTTGTTTACAACCATGTTTAATGTTGTGCACTAGTGATCAGCCTGACAAAAGTGCATCTCAATACTAAATGTTAACAGGCTTTAAGATGTTTCCCACCAGTTATCCATTTCACCCTCTGCAAAACTATAAGATGGATCAAGCCAGTGATCAAATCTTCTAACTAGACTTGAGATTAAAAAAAGGTGTTCTGGAACACGAAGCCATAATTGCTTAAATTTGATCAACTTCTCTGCTGATATGGATGAGAACTTCACCATCAGATCGTACGGATCGCTTTAGACTCACTCGCTTAGATGGACACCAGAGGTTGCTTTGCCACTAACGATTATTAAAAGCTGGTATTTTCGTTGATATTTATGTTTTACAGGTGGTTATCGGCACTGTGTGTCCTGTGACTGGTTGAGTGTTTTTCTGAAGCAGTTATCAGTTGGTTATCGCCTGTCTCTTTCTCTCCCAGATGGTGGATAAGGGAGCTTGCCTTTATTAGCCACTGCTGGCCTGATAAAGACCTGGTATTGATCGCAGGTTGAAAGAGCAGGTTCGTCAAACACGGCTGATTTACAGAGGCTGATAATAGCAGCACCGGGCAACAGTGGAGCCCCGAGGGGTGGAGGCGAGAGATTGATAGAAGGAAAAAAGGAGCTAAGAAACTGGTTAATGTAGACCCTCTTTTCAGCGGATAATAGCACGATGACAAATACCATCACCAATGCGAACTTGCGAATGCAACATACTCGCATGTTCAAACGGATATGCAGACGCAAACAAAACAGGACAATCTCTAAACTAGTCACGATTAGCACCTGACAGAATTTCCATGCGTTTATCAAAAGCAGCCAATGAACCGTCTCTTATCTCCTCAGTCCCCAATTTCACAAGAACAGGAATTTTGCAGATTAAATAAAAGAGAGAGGAAAAACAGAAATCTTAACTAAGAATGTGACTTAAATATCTTTTGGCTGAAAAAACAGACCAACATTTGTATCCATGAGCTCAAAAGTCAATTATTTTACTTTATCTAGTGATGAAATATATCTATATGTCTATAAAAGAGGACGTATAACATTTCCAAGTACTAAACAGAGTATTAAAACAATCTATTCCTAAGTCACCATAGACTCTCTTCAGAGGAAACATGATTATCAAAGCTTTTCATCTCATCTAGTGAATTAATCATTATTTACTACAGTCGTATCAAACCGATATACTTCTTTTTTAATCAATATTATAATAAAAATTCACACTATTTTTCCAAAACAATGATAGTTAATCATGAACATCACCCTAAACTGTATTTACGTAATTTTAGGCTACAATTCTTGCTTTTAACAAATCATTAACCATTGACTTTTGCCTCAGTAAACTCATAATTTTCTGCTTATTAATAGTTATTAAGACAATAGTTAGGTTTAGGTATTGGGTAGGATTAGGAATGTAGAATAAAATCGGGCAGAACATGTACTTCACAAATAAAAACCAATATATTAATAGACATGTACTAAGCCATAAGTAGAGACACACGTAATCTGTGCGCGCAGAATTCCGCAGATTTTTAGCCCATCATTGATTCTGTATATTTACTGGTGTAAATGTATATTTATTCAGTTTTTAAATTAATTTCAGTAATAATATTGACTAATATGAATATATTCGGGCGCCACGGTGGCCGAGTGGTTAGCACGTTCGCCTCACAGCAAGAAGGTCGCTGGTTCGATCCCCGGCTGGGCCAGTTGGCATTTCTGTGTGGAGTTTGCATGTTCTCCCCGTGGTTGCGTGGGTTTCCTCCGGGTGCTCCGGTTTCCCCCACAGTCCAAAGACATGTGGTACAGGTGAATTGGGTAAGCTAAATTGTCCGTAGTGTATGTGTGTGAATGACAATGTATGAATGTGTTTCCCAGAGATGGGTTGTGGCTGGAAGGGCATCCGCTGCGTGAAACAAATGCCGGATAAGTTGGCGGTTCATTCCGCTGTGGCGACCCCGGATTAATAAAGGGACTAAGCCGAAAAGAAAATGAATGAATGATGAATATATTCATGTGATTTCTTTACAATACAGTTTGTAAAGTACTATTTTCTGTCTTTTAGTAAATATTTTATATGAGAGACTTGCTTTGTTTACCAAATAAAGTGGATCTAATTGGATTCACATTGTAAACATTAAATACAAGTTAAAAAGGAATTACATTTATTTCATATATTAAGTTTTTAGTTATGATACTCCTAAAATCATTCCGCATAAATCCGCAGATTTTTGACAAAATACTCAGCAGAAATAGCAAAAAATGTCCGCAGATTCCGTCTGGCCCTAGCCTAATAATGCAAACTAGCCATTAAAGCAAGTGGTATTAAAACATAAGCTTAGTGGTATTAAACAAGCTTAGAACAACATGAGAGTAAGTGAGTACATCTGAATTGTTTTCTTTTAAATTATATGCCCATTTTACTTTTTTTATTTATTATTATTTATTTCCGGAATACGTTATGGTACGTTATACGTTATAGTAACTCGTCGTCACTATTATCAATAGACATCAGTGCTAAAACTTTTTCAACACAAAGCAATAATGATTATATCAAACCCCAAACATGTTGTGGTCAACTTTTAAGTTTCTGCATGCTCTTCATGCGACAACGGTTTAAGAAAGCCTCATTTCACCTTCATTATAAAGCGGTGTAAACGAATGCGGACTTGAACCATCACACTCAGCAGAGTCTTCCTGATCTGAAGCTCCGCCCTCTTCTCCCGACATGCTGACATCATCAGATGGATCCTCACCTCCATTAAGATCCCCAATAGAGCCTGCAGAGAAAAAAAACACAGAGAGAGGGGTCATAAAAAGAGGAGCAATATAAAACAAAAGACATCCGACGTTGAAAAGCCTTTTAAAAGATCCCGTATCGCAGCAAAGCCTCAATTGAGAGGCTTTAGATAATGTGAATATACCCTGCTAATGTCTTAAAGGAAGTAGGGCGTTCTGTAAATAAAAAAGTGATAAAGTACATGATTAAGAAAGAAATTCTGATTCATTTCAAACCTGCTCGCTACAAGCCTTTTACAGCTTTAATTGGTTGGAAATCCCAGAGCTTCAGACCACAAGAACGTAAATGAACACGGTGTGCGTGTTGTATCACTGGCCAAGGTGATTAAGTAATTTGCAAAACTCAATACACTCCCAGCTGGCAGCGGTTGAACAAAAACCTTACACTTTCTAACCGTAATGAGATAACCAACCGTTTGGTGTTTAAAAATGCTTATTTAATTAGTCGATCCTTCCAGACGGGGATGGTATTTATATATTTTAACAGAAATGCGGCTTTGTATGAATTAATTAATAAAAGGCCTGCAATAAATGGGCTCTCTAAGAATATTACAAGGCAATATGTGCCAGCGGAGCGCTGCTGTAGTGGACACCACAACGGTTTGCATGTTAATTTAACCCCGTATTGTTATTCTAATGAGGTTTAAGATTAGCAAAATGACAGCGTGTTGAGGAGAATCTCACAAATTTACCAAAGCACATTTTCACTCGACCAGGACACCCACATTATTTTATGCATCTGCATCTAAAACAAAATTACCAAGGGTTGGAAAATCGGATTTTACCACAGTTTTTTTTTTTTTATAAATTAATTTTCATTAAGTTGTGATGAACAGAGAGGGGATTGTTCAGAGCTAAAGCCGTGACTGGAGGCGTATATATTTACACTTCCTAGAACAAAGAGGCCTATAATCTATACAAAGCACACAACAATACCCGTGAATAAAGAGCCTTGTAGAAAAAGGCAAAGGCAATTTTTCTAATTCTGTTAATTTCACTTCCAAAGCAATTAAAACGAGGCGGAGATAATGCTCGGAAACAATCGCTCCCTGACAAAGTGTTTCTGTCTTTGTAAATGAAACATCTTTAGGCTAATTTCGACTTCCACGCCTGCATGGTTCACTGTAATTTCAGATAAAATTAACACACTTAGATTTGGACCTTAGCAATAAAGGACGTGAGAGAGAGAAAAGTAAAAAAAGATCGATCCCATACGCCATATTTTTAGAATGTAGTCCGGGCCTTGCTAGATCTAATTTTCTATATCTGTGGCGACATTTTCATACAATTAATTTCCCTTTAATCATAATTGTACAAAGGGACCCCTCTGTTTAAAATTCCAATTACATTTCGTGTTTAAATGTAAGTCTGAATTATGATTTTCTTTCCTATTACTGCTCGGGTTAAATGAATAAATCGCCGCATCACTGCTTGCTGACATCAAATGGCGCGGAAAAAGTTTCTGCTCTCCCTCTTCATCTTATACAGGGAATAATGTGCATCTTTCACAGAACTGAACATAGAAGAATGGTTCTCAACAACTAAAACGTTTGCAGATGACTTTGTTTGCCAGACAAATCAGAGAAAAAGATGTATAAATAATAAAGTTTTTCTTTACGCTGCTCAAAATTGAACACAAAATGTGATTTTATAACTTCTTGTGTGATAATAATTGTTAAATATGAGTGAAATAATGTGACGCTAGAAAACATACTTATACACTATGTAAACATTCTGACCTGTACATATGAAAATATAGTGTATTTATAAACAATAAGTAAGCGTACAACATTATATCTCAATATAACGGTGGTTTTAATAATATTAAAACAATAAATGGTCATGAACTTTAAATCTTGATTCTCTGGTATATTAACTGCTCTTACGCTGAATAACATCATAGTGGGCATCTTAAATAAAACAACATCCTAAGAAAATCTGTATCAAATCAGTATTGTTATCTTCGTCACTTATAAAATAATAGTATTAATTAAAGATTTAAACCCAAAATATTCACCTTTTCAGCTTCTTATCCATGTTAAAACAAATTGACAAAGCTCTTATTCCATCTATTAAGCAAAGCAAAAGAAAGACGACGAACTCAAAGACACACTTTTGAGTCGAAACTGCCACTCGAACAGGCAGAACAAAGTGAGAAAGCTGATGAAGGCGCCGGAGATAGTGCTTTATTAAGCAGCCCCGTCCACATCAAACCAGTGTGCTTAACGCCGGTGATTAAACCAAGAGACAACACATCAAACCTGAGCTCTGATTAAACGAACAAACTTCCTCACCCTCACGTTAATCACCACATTACCAAACAGCCCAAACACAGCAGAAAAAAAAAACGCAACACCGCTTGTATCTGGAGATCAGGGACTTGTGAAGAAAGATACTTCGAGGAGAACAGTGAAAGAAGCCTGTGTGTGTGTGTGTGTGTGTGTGTGTGTGTGTGTGTGTGTGTGTGTGTGTGTGTGTGTGTGTGTGTGTGTATGTGTGTGTCTGTGTTAAAAGAAGTACCTGACTTATAATTTCAAGCACAAGTGGCTTCACACATTGATCAGAGCCAAGGGCATTAAAACACTTTCAGTAATATTAATTGGCTGGATCCAAGGGTTAGCCTGGATACTGGGCACTTGAAAAAAAAGCATCCCGCAGGAATCAAAAGGAGATTTCACAATTTGCTCAAATGTGTTTTAAACTGATCTAGGGACTAAATGTTATCCAACTATTTCCGCACATGGCAACCGTGTTTCAAATTATGGGTCCCACTTCCTGTTTGGGAAACTTCCATTCAAACGTACTGAAACAAAGCAATTCAAACGCACTACAAATAATCCAGATACATAGCGAAACTGTGTGTGAGGTTTGTTTGGCTTTGGGCTTTATTTTTATCATCATGAAAATATGCTTGGTGTTTTAATGTGACAAGCATATTTGTGGTGGCCAAATCTCTTTTTAGTTCACTGATTCCTACACATCCATATTATTTCTGCAGAAAGACTTGTTTCAAGTTTTTTGGTGTCATTGGTGATCTGTTAAAACTAATTTCTTAATTCCATCAGGCTGTTTTTTTTTATATTCGACTGTGAGGAGAACAATAGCCATGTTTCCATCCAAAGATGCTATATAGATTTATGTGCAAAACTGGAATATTGGATAAAACTTTTCCATCAAATGAGTGAAAGAGAACAAAACCATCACTCCCAGATAAACTGCCGCCAAATATCTAAAAGAAAATAAAAGCAGTTTGCTTAAGAAGGAGAAGCCACTGTTGTTTTTTTATATAATAAATTACTCACGCTATTACGCTAGTTATGCTAGAGGTGTAGTTTGTGGGTTGGTTGGGAGGAGGTAACCCCCAGTATTCAACACTTGCAATTACAACCCTCCAAAATCTACTTGTGTAAATAGTAATTAAAAATCAATCTATCGTTTAATCATGAACACCCTCACTTAAACCCCCCCAATGTTCAAACTCAAACCACGCAACCGACTTGCACTTTGGGAGCAAAGCCATTCGAGAAATATTATTTAAAACTGAAAGTGAATAAAGTTATTATTATTATTATTATTATTATTATTATTATTATTAATCTGACTTTTTTCCTCAGAGGATATGTTTGTTTTTTAATTCCTAAATTTAATAAATTTTTATTTTATTTTGAGGAGACTATGACAGTCTGTATTTTTCCTTATTCTGTATTATATACTACTATGTATGGTCTTGTCAAGAACCAATTAATTAATTAATTAATTTTTAAAAAGTAAATTAAGTTCTGGGAGGTAATAATACCAAACCACATTGATGATGGACTTTGGCTGAGGGATGTTAAAATGACTAAACCCACATTTCAGATGTTGTGCAATGTGGTCAGTCCACTGGTTTTGTCCTGTCGCACCCAATTTTGTCATCACATGATCTGTTAAAACAAAAATCACATGACTTGTTTGATGTGCATGCTAGAGTTTATTCAGCAAATGCTTTTCCATCATAGTTTCTGCTAATTTTTTCGCATTGAATAAAAAGTTTATCCAACTTAGTTGTCACCTAAATAAATATATGTAGATCTTGACATCTCCGTTTAATGCGATATTCCAAAACGCACAAAAAAAAATGGGTGAATACACAACAGAGATAATGACACCTCATCACCCAGTTTTTTTACTGATTGTTTACAGTTTAAAGGACGTGACTCCCATAATTCATGCGAGGCATAACGGAGTGTAGGAAAAAAGTGAACAGGTAAAAGTACTATTGATCTGAAAGCGAGCCGAAAATGTGCTGAAATGATTGATGAGGCAGTGGAGAGTGCTGGACGAGGCTGGTGTCAGCAGCGTCGCATGGAGCCGCAGATAAGCGCTGAGCCTCAGGGCTTGAGAACCACTGGCAGGAGCTCTGCGGACACACACTGCCGTACAGGAGTGGACTTTCACTAGCTCTGCCAACACTTACGCCGTCTCCGTTTCTGCCAACACAGCATGCAGTGTGTAATGAGCTATAGTGAATAGTACTCTTGTGTTCATCCAGGAAAACTGAGCAACTTCAGCAACACAGGAACAATTATAAGTTACCCATTTTTGTGAAGGAATAAAAAAAAAACACAATTTAAGGTTTATTTCTCTCATTTCCAAGTTTGTATGTCACAATTCAGGTTTTCAACTCACAATTCTGACTTTTCAGAAAAGCAACGTTATTTCTTGCCATTGTGATTTCATATCCAATCTCACTATTCTATCTTCAGTTCTAGCGAATTTTAGACCTTTGTTCAAAATCCGATTTTACCACGTTTTCTTTTTGTAAATTAAATTAAAGTTGTGATGAACCGAGGAGGGAATGTTTGAAGCTAAAGCCACGACTAATGGTATATATATATTTATACTTCCTAGAACAAAGAGCTCTGCAATCTATACATAATCTATCACCCGTTTTTCCCAAAACTGTGACTGGTTTCTCACAATTGCAAGTTAAAGAAAATATTTCTTCTAAGTCTAAGGGAGAAAATATATATTTTTCAGTTTTGAATTTTGTTACAACTAAATCTGTTGTTTTTTTTCTGTAAATATATATTTTTTAGTTTATATCTTAACTGAGTTGATCAATTCTAACTTTATTTCTCTAATTTCAGAGTTTTTCTTTTTTTGTTTTTACTTTTTAAAATTTTATTTGGAAAAAAAACAGAAGAGTAGGAAAAGAAAATAAAGAACTAAGCGGTTGTCGTATGGTTTACAAAATCAAGTCACAGCAGATTTGAAGCACATTATCACACATTGTTTACTTGTTGCACTTTTTAGAATCAAGTTTTAGGTTAAACGTCAGTCTCTCCATACAGTGTATGCCCTTTTCAACTTATATCTATTGAGCCCTTGCTTGGGGATCAACATAAAACCATTTACAACTTATGGCAGTTTCAAACTTTTTCAACAGAATTGCAACAGTTTTTTTGAATAGACCATTAATATGCAATTTAGATCTTTTCACAATTTAGAATACTTTTTCTCACAATTCTGAAATGTATATATCAAATTTATGTTTCAGAATGATAAAATATAAACTTTCAGTTTGAAAATACAATAGTTTTCCTGCAGAATTGCTACAGTATTTTTAAAAAAAGTGAGTTCATATGCAATTCTGACTTTTTTCTCACAATAGTGAATGTATAATTCTTCTCAAATTTCTGATAATATGCAATTCAGTATTTTTCACAATTCTGAATATTTTTTCCTTGGAATTCTGAAATGTATATTTCTGAAATGTAAATTATAAAATATATACCTTCAGTTTTTCCCACAGAATTGCTACTTTTTTAAGTGAGTTAATATAAAATTCAGAATTTTTCACAATTCAGAATGTGTTTTCCTAACAATTCTGATATGTATATCTCAAATTTCTATTTCAGATTTATGAAATATACACTTTCAGTTTGAAAATACAATAGTTTTTCCTGCAGAATTGCTACAGTATTTTTTAAAGTGAGTTAATATGAAATTCAGAAATGTTCATAATTCAGAATCACATTCTGAATTATAAAATATACACTTTCAGTTTGAAAATACAATAGTTTCTGTGAGAAACAGAGCAATATTTAAGTCAAAGTCAAAATACATACAGTATAAGGGTCATCAAGTTTATCTGGACAAAGGCTTGACCATCCTTCTATAAACAACTCCATTTGCATTTCACAGAGGAACGTCATACAAGTTTCAAAAGACATTACAGTATGCAAACAATACCTGTAATTTATCTTTTAAAAAATAAAAAGGAGAATAAGAAGGAGAACAATGAGAGATGCTTACGAATAAAGCACTGCCAGAGGGACCACGCTGTATATTTACTCAATATCTGTTGCACTTGCCAAAGCATGAACATAAAGTGTAAGAACGGCGTCCTAAACAAAGAAGAATAATTAAATGGAAAACTCTTAAGACAGAGCACGCTCACAAGAACAAATAATAGAGTTATACTTGACGAGACTCGTTAATAATGAAATAAAAAAGAGTAAACAGCGCACTGAGATACTGTTCTCATTTCCATCAGTCAAATCACACGAGTGAGTGATTATAATACTTATGATAATGGCTGATTATTGTAAGGTGATAATGTGTGCTGATGATATTCATGTGCGCTGGGCATCGGAGCACTTCAAACGGGCCTGACTGATCCTCGCCGCGGATTTGTCAGCAGGTTGTCAAACATCAAACAGCCGCGAGCCCAGGACACTGCGAAGAGGCACATTTTAAAGGCATCCCTCGATTTCCTTATCGTCTTCTCTCACTCTCTACGCTTCCTACTCTGCCTTTTGCATCCCTCCATCACGCTACTGTCTGTATACCTTTTCTGTGCTTGTGCAAGCTCTTTCCTTTCCCCATTACTCTCCTCTTTCTCTCTCTCTCTCTCTCTCTCTCTCTGACTGGATAGCTGCGAGCCGTTCCCGGTTATCGCCTCCTGCAGACTCTACCGGTCTGATCTGTCTCCTCTTCATTAAGCAAATACGCCGACGTGGAAATGAAAACATAATAGCTATTTGATTTCCAGCGAGATATTTTGCATATTGGTTCGGAGCTGATAGTGGAATTTCATCAAGTCGTTTTTTTTTCCTCCTTCTTCTTCTTCTTCTTCTTCATGCTTTAAAAACTGAATTACTGAGCTGGGCGGCTTGGGCAGGATTTCTTTACATTGCTGGGAAGAAGGAAGGAGAGAAAAGAAACAGCGGCAGCAGTTCCCCAGGAAGACTACTTAAACGATTAAATATCCCCCCCTATTCCCGTTTTTGATAACAAGAAGGGGAAAAATTTAAAGAATTCACAGCGCTTTAGGTTCAACTATACTAATCAGAGATAGAGAGGAGAAAATTAACTCCTTAATGAGCAGGAGCCGTCTGACAGATAATGGTCAAGGAGAGGCGATAGCAGGGCTGAATGAGAGAGAAAGAAAAAGGAGGAATAAAAACAGAGGAGATGGATTTGCCGAACAGGGGAGAGATCAGATTTTACCCCTCCTCTGGAAATTGTTCTTTGTGTCCTCGTAGGGCAGGTGTGATTGTCGGCAACGATATCTGGAAGGTTACAAGCCAGCCGGGTCGCCATAGAGATGAATGGTGCGTCTGGCGGTATTTCTCATGCCCCTTTGAGAGAAAAACTACCCCTGCAAGTACAGATCAGCTAACCTGCTCTTACCAATTTATCAGAGCCTTCCTGAGAGTAAAAAAAGGCCCAGACAAAAATAAGTCTGACGATTGTTTTACTTGTTGGAACACACGCGCTGATATGCTCTTAGTGTTTCTCTCACTGCTTGTATATAAACTTCAGAGAAAATGATGTTGGATATTTCAGGTTATTACTGGCGTTTGAAAGTTTTACATTCAAATGGATGGAGATAATGCTGGTGAGTTCCCCACACCTTTGACCAAGGATTTTTTTGACACCTTTTCTAGCTGCTCGTTTATTTATTTTTAATAATAGAAACAACAAATGTGTTTAAGACAATTCAGTATTTTAAGCACAAATTCAATGTGTTCACTAAATAAATGTCATTATCCTTATGATTTTGATCCACATTTATATAGTTTTTTTGGGGGGGAAGGGGTGAAAAACATGCAAAAACAGCCTTTCTATTAAACTCCTTATGATTTTGATCCACATTTACATTTTTATTTGTGAGAAATTTATGTTTTTCAGTGACAGTAAAGACATGTCATAAATTACAAATATATTACTAGAAGAATTTTCACTATCCATAAGAAAAATATCCTGACTATCAAGTAAAGATATTAAAATGATTTATGAAAGTTGCTAAATATTAATCTTTAAAATTTATTCTTTAATAATCAATTAACGGGCGGCATGGTATCTCAGCGGTTAGTACTGTCACCTCACAGCAAGAAGGTCGCTGGTTCGAGTCCTGGCTAGACCCATTGAGATTTCTGTGTGGAGTTTGCATGTTCTCCCCGTGCTGGCATGGGTTTCCTCCGGGTGCTTCGGTTTCCCCCACAGTCCAAAAACATGTAGTATAAGTGAATTGGATGAACTAAATTGTCTGTAGTGTACGATTGTGTGTGTGAATGTGAGAGTATGTGGGTGTTTCCAAGTACTGAGTTGCGGCTGGAAGGGCATCCCCTATGTAAAACATATGCTGGAATAGTTGGTGGTTCGTTGCACTGTGTCAACCCCTGGTAAATAAGGGACTAAGCCGAAGGAAAATGAATGAATGAATAATAAACCATTTATAAATACGTATTTAAATATAATTATTTAAATATTATTTAAAATACATTACAAAATTCTATTTCTAACGAATATTTTCGAATTAAATAACTGCAGAAGTGGTGACCTATGAATTATGATTATTATTTTAAATTACCTCAATGCATTATACTCTGCATTATACTCTTACAGAAAAACCTTTCTTTAATTAGGTCAAAAATCATATGTGCAACACACATAATAAATCATGCTTTTGAAACATCTTCATGTGGATTTTTTTTAATGCTCCAGAACCAGATGGTATTTTACAAAAAATTTATATATATATATATATATATATATATATATATATATATATATATTTTAAACATGATTGCATATGGGGCATCATGGTGGCGCAGTGGGTAGCAAGATCACCTTTATGTGTGGAGTTTGCATGCACTCCCTGTGTTCGCATGGGCTTCTTCAGGGTGCTCCGGTTTCCCCCACAGTCCAAACACATGCAGTATAGGTGAATTCAATAAGCTAAATTGGCCAGTGTATGTGTGGGAATGCAAGAATGTATCAGTGTTTTCCAGTGTTGGGTTGTGGCTGGGAGGGTTTCCGCTGCGTGAAACAAATGCTGGATAAGTTAGAGGTTCATTCCGCTGTGGCGACCTCTGACTAATTAAATGACTAAGCCAAAAATAAAATGAATGAATGAATGATTGCACATGTTATTATTGCTCAAATTATTATTTTTTTCTTACCAATCCCATATTTTTAATTCTAATGTACTGCATATATGGACAATAAGAGACACTAATCCACATACATCTCACAACACTCTCTGAGAAAGCAAAGAACCAATAACAATCCCAAGTAAAAGTGCATTTCTCCTCATAAAAGTAAACACTAAACACCCTACAACTGATACTTTATCACACACACTTCTGCTTCACCCCTCCAACCTTCCTCCCATCGCTTCAACATCAGAAATAGACTAAACACACCACACATGTGAGTACGCAGGCTCATATCTAAACATGTGCACTTGTGTTTGTTTGCAGAGTGAGAAAGATACGAATTGAGAAAAAGGAGGCATGTGTGTACAAGCATTTATATGAGAGAATGATTGAAAAGAACCAAATATAGGGGCGAGTGAAAGAAACAAGAGTGAATGGACGGACATGTGATGCACAGGAACATTTTCTGTTGAAGGTCAGGATAGATGTTGGATGTGTTAGTGTGTGTGCATTCTGTGTGAAATGTCCATTGGTAAGGTTGAATGTGTGTGTGTGTGTCTTCTCAATAGCCTTCCAAGTTGTTCGTGGGGAAAGACAGATACGGATGGATGAAATAAGTAGTTGATTCAGCTGCCCCTCCTCCCCGCGAATCTTGGATGGTGGGAAAGTTGAAATCTGCTGCTATTTTCTATCTTTTATCAGGCGGCTTATCTTCTGGCTCTTGTCTGCGTGCCTGGCTTCGATAGTCCAGGGTCTCCACACTCGCTGCCTGGCAACTTCACTCCCCCCAGTTCAATCTCTCCTCCTCTCACACCACCTTACAGCAAGCGCAGGAGGAGCCAAGCGGAAAATGTCTGTTTACCATTAAAAGCGGAAGTGTTCATAAGACTTGAGGAGGGCTTTTAAACTCTAGATAACAGACTACCAAAGCAGTATTATTGGACAAAGATGTGACAAGATGATTTGATAATGTTGGTTAATCAATTTCTTTTCTAATAAATAGACAACGATTCTTAAATTTCAAGGTCTTTCTGACCTCACTGGAAAATGCGAACTTAGTTTTGGTTTTGGCAAATTAGTGGCCAATTCTCATGAATTCATACGATTACAAAATAATAATTATTATTAATAATATTCATATTGCATTCATAACATTTATATAGCGCTTTTTCTGGACACTTAAAGCACTTTACACATTTTTTTCCACCACCAGTATGCAGCATCCACCTGGATGACGTGATGGCAGCCATATTGTGCAAAACCACATACCACACACCAGCTAATTGACAAAGAGAAGACAGAGTGATGAAGCCAACTATGATATGGGGATGGTTAGGAAGCCATGATGGACTGAGGACAGGGGGCAAATTTGACCAGGATGCCACAGTTAAACCCCTACTCTTTTTTGAAGGACATCCTGAGATTTTTAACGACTACAGAGAGTCAAGACCTCAGTTTCACATCTCATCCGAAAGACGGCGATCACTGAGCAGTATCGAGTCCCCATCAATATCCTGCGGTGTTAGGACCCACACAGACCACAGTGTGAGCGCCCCCTGCTGATCTGACTAACATCACTTCTGGCAACAACCTAGCTTTCCCATGTGGCCTCTCATCCAGGTACTGACCAGGCTCAGCCCTGCTTAGCTTCAGTGGGTGACCATGTGAGAGTTGCAGAGAGCTAGCCGCCAGCTGTATACAATATAAACAAAACGTAAAAAGTTTCTAAATTATTTTGAAAGAAAATAAGCATGAACCACATCATGTCAAGTCACAATTACGTTTATTTTAAGATTTCTAAAAGGTTATCCTTGGATAGTATAGCAATAAACCAGTTAAATGAAAATTTACCGCTGCACCTCATAATCTGAAGTATATACAGTCAAGCCTGAAATGATTCATCATACCCTTGGCAAATCCTGACGTAAAGGCCCAATCCCAATTCTACCTCTTAGCCCTTCCCCTTACACATACCCCTCGTTTTGCACATTCATGTGAAGGGGTAGGGGTGTCCCAATTCTCTTTAGCTTGAGGGCGGAGGGCTAAGGGGAAAGGCTAGATACCCCTTTGAACGGATATTTTCTAGGACCAGACCAAACCAAACCAAGGGGTAAGAAAATTTCCCAGAATACACCAGCTACAAAAGCAGCACGGCTGCACACAGAAGTCAGGAGACGCACAAATTATTATTTTTTGGCATACAACAAGCATATATTTTAATACATTTTTAACCGCGTTCGTGTTTTACCGTCATGTTAAAAAAAAAAAACTAAATTAAAAACGCTAAATTTCACTATCTATAATCCATAATTATAACCCCTGCACAGTACAGTCACGATCTTATTGCCACATTATATCGTTACGATAACATGATATACGCCTTCAGTGATTCCTGAAGATAAATAACAAAAAATAACGCAACTGGAATAACAAGCAGTCGTTATCTATGTCTGATCTCATATGAAGCAAAAGATGTAATGACATATGATGACGTGTGCAGGTGTTGTAGTGTTGTCCCATTTTGAAAGTTTTGAAGCCCTTCCCCTTCACACTCTGTTTCAAAGGCTAAGGGGAAAGGGAAAGAGGAAGGGGTATGGGGTACAAAAATAGAATTGGGATGGGGCCAAAGTTACTTTAATTCAACCAGCATGTTTTGGTTTTAACTAAAAATGACACAGGCTTCTCCCATAGATACTAAGATGATGTGCAAGAGACAACATTGTGGGAAAAAAAAAAAAATATTATCAGCTTTTATTTACATTTGAACAAAAACTTTAAGTCAGAATTTGCCAGGGGTGTGAATTATTTTAGGCTTGAATATATATCTGTACTGAATCAACATTTTTTTAATCTGAATTGATTTGGTTCGTGATATCTGTGTCTACACTCAGCCCTACATACATACATATATAAATATGAATCAAATGCTGAATGAACAGATTGAATCTGAATTGATTCGGTTCATGAAATCTGTCTCAATGCCCTGCATGAAATGTTGATTATGAAGCTCAAAGAGGGCTTCTTTACACAAATATACGATATGAACAGCCCAATTGATAGCATTTCAAAGTATGTCTGATAATATGTGCATAAAAAGTCAAATTTGTACCCGGTATCTGTAACATTTCTCTTCCAATAAAAACATTTTAAAACTTAAGTCCTAAATTGAATATGTAAAAATAAATGAATAAATAAAAGCCATGGTTGCATGGTTTTAATACACTTTCACATTTGCTTTTGTGTACACATAAACACTAACGTCCACTTGGAGTTTTAACACCCCAATAAAAACATCTACCAAATAATTGTGTAAACAGTGTAATTAAAATGTGTTTATATCCCTCATTATATATGCAAGAAATCTAGTTTTATGCTTAATTGTGTATGATTATCATTCTAACACCAGTTAGCAGACAGCAAGCAGCTAACTGGCTTTAAAAATAAAGAAAGAGGGAAAGCATGAAATCCGCATAAAAGAATCTAACAAGCATATGGAGACAGCATTATCATGCTTATTTATTTGACACGTCTTTTGTATCATCCCTCCCTTCCACCCCACCACCCAAACAGTTCTTCAGATCAATACTCAAGCGCATGTATGTGTATGTTTAGCTAAAGAGTCCCTAAGCGGCATCAAGCTCTCTGTCTATTGAAGAGGTCAGGCTAACAGCTGCCGAGACGCGTCTAGTGGAATAATGAGCATCAGTGCAAACAGAGCTGAAGGGTTACGCTGAGGTCACAACCTGTTCACACACTCATGCAAGTGTAATACAGGAAGGCACATACACACACTTTTTGACTTTTCTTGTAAGTGCCAGTAGCCATCAACTTGCATGTTACGGAACATCAAGGACCACAATTTTAGCTAAAAATCGTTATATATAAACTGTTGTTTATCTAGTGACCTCACGTATATTTGAGAGTATATTAACAAACAAAAAAAACTCATGTTTGGGTGAACAACACATTTAACCCATTTTTATTTGTCTGCCAACAAATACAAAATAGTGTTAACATGTACGATCACAATGGAAGACTGTAGGGCAATGTAATAAATGAATACTTCACACTGACTTGTATTAGAAGTACATTTCTGCCGACACATGGACCATTCAGCTCACATTATAAGCAAAGAAATAATAATGTACTGTAGTTGTTAGAATAAAACAATACTAAAATATACATTTTCCTCTCACTGCACAACTTACAACATGTTTTAATTCTAGCATAAAACATTTTCTTTATGTTTTGCTAAAAAAAGAAATGTATTCAAGAGCTCAAGAGCAAAAGGATATGTAAAGTGGTTAATTTTGGGTGAACTACACTCCAAAAAATATATATTTCTACAAAATTGTTGCAAACAATGTATAGACAGGCTGAATTTCATTCATTCATTCATTTTCTTGTCGGCTTAGTCCCTTTATTAATCTGGGATCGCCACAATGATCCGCCAACTTTTCCAGCATTTGTTTTACGCAGCGGATGCCCTTCCAGCCGCAACCCATCTCTGGGAAACATCCATACATTCTCATTCACACACATACACTACAGAAAATTTAGCTTTCCCAATTCACCTATACCACATGTCTTTGGACTTGTGGGGGAAACCGGAGCACCCGGAGGAAACCCACACAACCCATGCAACAAATGCCAACTGACCGAGCCAAGGCTCGAACCAGCGACCTTTTTGCTGTGAGGCGAATGTGCTACTCACTACGCCACCGTGGCGCCCTGGGCTGAATTCAAACAATCCATTTCAATTTAGTGTTGTTTAACCTAATTTGTTTGTTTAAATCCATCCCATAATAAACTGCTTGCAACCGCTTAACTTAAAAATTTTGTAAATCCAATGCAGTGTTTCCTCTAGGATATTTCCAGCTGGTGACAGGCCTTTTACACAAATCTTCCAACTACCTATGGCATTATTTCAATGACAAATGTCATGAGCGCAGTATTACAAGTTGAGATTGCATTCATGTAATAAGAGTATGAACCCAGTTTCATGCACAAGACTTCGTGAACGCCGTCCAATATACGCTGCTCAAGCACAGATTTTCTTGTGCGCTCTCAAATAAACACTGCTGAAGTGCGTTTTAGTGCGTTTATGTAACGAGTATGTCTCCAACATTTATTAGATTTGTTAGGAATTTTTATAAATGTCTCCAATAGACCTACAGAATGGCATTGATGTGTCCTGAAGTAAAGTAAAAACAGGCATGAACTCCAGCAAGATAAAAGAACTGTATGCAGAACCAGACTTTTATCTATAAATGAAGTATAAATATGGAAACTGTTCATCGTAACTGAAAGTTTCATCGTGTTTGCTTGCCTCACGCATCGCACAGCCCTGTCAGTCAGTCAATCAGCATTGGTTATAACTAGGCCTAAATAACTATAATTCCGCAGATTTCCGCAGATTTTTAGCCCATCATTGATTCTGTTTACTTACTTGTGTAAATGTAAATTTTTTGTTATGATACTCCTAAAATAATTCCGCATAAATCCACAGATTTTTAACAAAATACTCCGCAGAAATAGCAAAAAATGTCTGCAGATTCTGTCTGGCCCTAGTTATAACGTGTTAAACTAACAACGCAGAGCACTACAACGATTATAGAAAAAAGTTCGCTCTTACAATTCACTTACATTTTAATAAATTTTTACGCGATTATATTACGCTAATTTAAAAAAAAACAGCAACCACTTAAGCTTTTGAATGAGAAGCTGTAATGTAGCTGTGGCGGGAATGAATTTTAGTGCACCCCACCATGGAGGAATGAATGTAGCGGAAACCAAGCATTGAATATTATTTTACAGTGTACCCTTTTTTGGGATGTCAACAGGATATTAATATAGTCTTATTTAATGACGCTCACCTCGTCAAACACTGAACAATGTAAAAAAAAAAAGACACTGTTGCATTTGTTATCAGACCCAACATGATTGATATGAGCTGTCCTTGGATAAGCCTGCGGCATTATTCAGACACATTCTTTTCCCATGAAAACTTCTTCAATTAAAGTAACATGAGCCAACAAAAGAAACAAGTGCAGATTAAATGAATATCAAAAGTATACTTCAATATCAGACGCCGAAAACTCCAACACACTTTGCACGTTTGCACATAATGCTAGTGTGTTTTTTCACACTTCAAGTAAAAGCAAAAGAGTGCGTCACCGAGGCACATGAAAGAGTCAAGGGAGGATGAAAGTGATTCCTCTTAAAACTCATCTTCACCCAAAATGCTTCTGAGACTCTTCAGAGGAAAGGGAGAGACGGCCATCGGGACGGTATGTGGAGGAGACGCCTCTCATCCTCGTCTCCCTCCCTCGTTTCACCATTCCATCATGCTCTTCACTTTCTACTCAGACAGAACACTGCAGATCTATCATCATCATCTCCACACGCCAGACGATCCTCGTTCTTCACACACAGATACGCACGCGGCCTTCACCAGTTTATCCAGACTCTGACCCTGAGATCTGAGCTTCGAGAAGACAAAGGGTTGGGCAGATCTTCCAGCTCCCCCGTATAGACAAATCTGCAGCTGTTCCAGTCCAGAATAAAGACTAAACATGACAGATCACACAAACAAGACACGGATGTGCCGACTGGAGCAACAAGACCACAAGATGCCCCCAAAGAAGAACAGCAGAGGGAGGTGACTAAACCAGCCTGAGCGAAAAACAAGATTGTATGGCATTTACTTCAGTAACTGATGAATGACAATCATCTGGATTGTGAAAAGTGGCCATCAATTAACTTATGAAAGTTTGAAGAATTCTATTTTATTCCCTTAATATGCTTTTAAGATGATAGACATTCATGTTTTATGTGATTCTTGGGCACTTTAATTTGTAGTTGTACTGTTGTCTTGATACTGGAATTTCTGTAACCGATCAGTACCATATCTTCACAGCCAAACAGTCATTTCTGTTGAGCACATGAACACAGTGACCAATCATCTGTGTTTAAGTACGCTCTCAAATGTTTGCGGGAAATGGATGTTTTAAAAATTTCAGTACTGACTGGTACTTCCAGTCTTGTGACAACACTAAAACACTGATCACATATGAACAAATTGATGAATGAGACATTTGAACCAGAAATAAATGGTCCAAATGAATCAAATGGTGTGAAGACTTGGATTTCCAAATTCGATGCATTGGATCACAGGCAATAATGGCATAAGATATTTTCAATTTGCGATCATTTTGCTTCTTAAATGCAGGGACACACCAAGCTGATGGTCAGCCATTGGGTAGCTTCAGGCCTCTGGTAAGTGTCTGTTCAGCCAGATTGTTTGGTGTGTTCAACACATACCCTCTCATCTAATTTCCCATGTAGAGTTGGCATCGGCCATCACAGAGAATGCTTCGAATGGCTGTTCAGCTAAAAATCAGAGCATGTGAAGTCTATATTAAATTCACACAGGTGCAGAATGTAAATTCTGGTTATAGTTGGCTGTCCGTTTGGTGTGTTCATGTACAGCTTTTTGGATCCAGACAGGACCAGAAGGACCAAGCATCCAGCTGGAAGCAGATGGACCAACAACCAGACATAACTGGTGTGAGGCGACAACACAGTTGCTAGTTTTTTGATGTTGGCTGGGTGTGTCCCAGGCTTTAGACTCATTTTATAGTAAGGAGCCATGGGTGTGATTATTTCAATCCCTAATATATATATATATATATATATATACACATTTTTGACAGTGATGACTTTTTTTGACTGACTATTAGCTTAAATTATATGAATAAGTAACACCAAAGACAAGATTAGACTAAAAAATCTTCTGTAAATTTTACTGTAGAAAAAAGGTCACTTAAAGCTTAAAATAAATGAAAATTGGGAAATTAACATTCATTCATGTTGATTCAATTAACATTTTTGTGCTTTGAAAGACTAGTTCTCCCAAAAATGGAAATTTGCTGTTAATTTACTCATTTAATAAAAAAATCTTGTGACTTCAAATTTTGAAGAGCTCATAAAAATCGTAGTGAGTGTGTGTATACATTTCTTTTCTACTCCTTGTGAAGAGCCAGAGAAAGCCCTTTATGGCTCTAGTATAACTGTTATGACTTAATCACCATAAAAGCACATAAAAACAGACAATACAGTGAGCTACTGGCCGGGAGCTGAAGCAGACAGACACAGAGGTTATACACACACATACACACTAAAACACTAATGTCACATAAACCATCCAAAAGAATTATTCCCAATGAATGGTTTAAAGCTAAAAGATTCTTCAGAAGATATTTTCTTTTGAGTTATGCAGATGAGTGAATACAGTTTTGTACAACATGATGGTGAGTAAATTATGACAGAATTAACATTTTTGGTTTTAAGAACCATCCCCCCAAAAAAACAAAAAGACTAAAAAGTGCCACCTAAAGCCATTCAAACTCCCCAAAACCACTGCACAATAACCTCATTTTAAATAACCCACATTCCAAACAAAAGCCTTTTGTTTACATGAATTTACATGACCCAGCTGTGGTCAGATGTACGTATATGACACATCTGAGGTACAGGCATTCAAAATCATATCTGCAGGATAGTAGAAGAGGAAAGAAACAGGATTTGCTTTTGAAATGTTATCTCTCACCATTGTCGAACAGGCACAAAATAAAAAAGTAAATAAAAATACAGCGATGTGTGAGGGTGGCAGAGATAAGTATGGAGAACGCAGAGTGGGGGTGGTGAGGATAGATGAAGTAGGTATGTTAAATATAAACCAGCTCACAGCTGGCAGCAGGAAAGAAAGGGGGTATTTTCAAGAGGCAGGGCATCACTGGAGCCCTCAGTGCCACCGATAACATCCATGTTGAGAGAGAGAGAGAGAGCAGTACAGAAGGGGAAAGAAGAGATGGGGGGAGACGAGGGAACACAGCCCAAGAAAGATCCGCACAGAGATGCCGTTCACGAAAGGAAGTATCACCACCCCTCGAACGCAAAAGTCACAACGGGATTTCTGATGGGAAAAATGTGTTCTTTTCAGATGAGAGGAAGATAGAGAGAGCACAGCCAAATGTCAAAGATGATAAATGAAGGAGTGCACGGAAACACCAGCGTACTCTGATGTGCATGTCTAAGACGTGAACAAACAGAACATGTCTGTTTGCTCTCTTTAACAAAAAATGTACAACGATAAAAGTTCCACACAAAGAGCAGTGAGGAGATGCACAGATTTAAAGGAACGGTTTGCTCCAAACTGAACGTGCTGTCGTTATTTATTCATACTCTTACAGCCCTATTTTCTTCTAGAATTAAAATCTTTCCATTGAATAAAACTTATAATGTGAGCTTGAGCTTCTAGGATTTGAAGAGGGCACAATAATTGTAGGTATATTCAGCTGTCAGTTCAACTTATAGTGCTTAAAACAGGAGAAAAAGCAGCAAGGCATAAAAATTCAGTTTAGACTGATATGGGAGCTGATATATTGTGCATGTCTTTTTTTCGTTTAACAATCACACCCAAATTTAAGTCGTTATTAAATAATAATGAGTCTGAACTGAAGCACTAAGTCAGTGATTCATAAACAAATCATTCAAACCAGTTTTGCGAATTGAATCATCAATATTTGACTGAAACAGTTTATTAATTCACTTAATGATTTACTTCCATTATATTAACAGCAATTCATAAACAGCAGAATGTCTGACTGTACGCAAACAATGCCTGACTAAATAATACCACTTTAACTGTTAACAGCTCACTAAAGGGAATAGCCTACAGTTCATGAACAAATCATTTCGAAGCGGTTTTGTGATCTGTATCAAGGGCTCCATCAAAACGATCCAACTCAAACAAGCAATCAATTCACTAACCACTCTTCATTTACTGTCATTACATCAACAGCACTGCTCATAATGCTAAAAAACGAACATCTCAACGCAGCAAAGAAAATCATACAGTTGTGAAAGTGAGTAAATAACTGAATCTTCATGCTATTCCTTAACATTATGTGTGCGGATGCACGTACGCAAACACCTACCATTAATTAGCATCGTTATCTCCACAGCCTCACTAAATCTAATTACAACTGGTTTGTCATTAACCGCGAATGATGGTAGGGAAACATTAATGAGAGTGACTCGCTTCAGAAGAACATCGGTAAACCAACTAAATGAAACAACTCACTTTAGTCCAGGTCAACAGTTCATTGCTTTCATGGACAGTTTAGCGGCGGAAGAGAACGTTTTGTCACCTGCACACAAGACTCTGTTGTCAGGATGTCAGATATTGGTTTCACGACAATAATAATAACGAAGCAAATATTTGATGAAGACTTGCTAGAACTGATAAACATTGCACCATTAGTGTAAAACATTAATGGTATCCATGCTAGCTCCTGTCATAAATCAAAGCTAGGCCCGTCTAAAAGTGGCTAGCTAGCACGCTAGGCTATCAGTAGTATTAAGTGCAATTTGTGAATTAGCTGGGCTAACGGACATAACAGAGCGCCGAGGCCTGTCTCGTCCAATGTGTGCCAAGACGAGGTGTGTCTGCGTGTGTATGTGGATGACTGTAGATAATTTTAATATCAGGCTGGTGTGGATTGCTGATAGTGTTTTAAGGCAGGGCCCTGTGGACTGAGCACTGGTAGTACCTATCTGTAATTAGTAACCATTCTCTATCGCTGATAAGATAAACTCACCCTGACCTTTTCCATTTGGTCGCCATGGTAACAGGCCCTCTACCCCCCCTCTTGATATTATTTTAGTGATTAAACAGCAAATAGCAGGGAGATGGGAGAAAGCGATAGGGATGATTAATAATGGTGTTTGGTTGAAGTGAATGTATGCGAGCGTGTGTGTGAGGAGGGCCGCCGGTGTCAGAGAGGAGTGTGAATAGGCTTGGCTTGGCTTTTTTCGCAGTGAATAATGAAAATTTAAGATGAGGCAATAGGAAATAAAAGCACGGGGTGAGAGCGATAGATGTCTCCTTTCTTTCTTTTCCCTTTTTTTCTTTCTACGAAACACTTTCACGGGGAAGAGAATATTAATGCGTCTGTCTCCTTCCTCCCTACCCAGCCAAGCCCTTTACCCACAATCCCCTCATTCTCATCATTCAACTCTTAAGACTTATCACTGCTCTGATTAATAAGAACTCCTGCACTTCAGTAACCCACTGACTGTAATAGTTTTTCCTGTTAATGTGAGAACATGGCATAAGCCATAATGGCAGTGAATTCATTCCACGTTATAGCTCCATTTTGGATGCATTCGCACGGCGGCGGAGATGAGGGCATTTATGTTAGATAGAATGGACGTACAGATGTACAAGTTTAGCCAATATCAGATCTATTTTATTATTATGAAAGATAACTGATAAACTGGTGATAATAAAACTAATCAGTAATAAAAATATATAAAAATTATTTTAAAATAATCAGAGGAATAATTTGAAAAAATAAAATTTTATAATATTTAGACATGTACATTAATATAAACACAGCATGTGCACACACACACACAGACATTATATATACATACCGGTACATATGTATGTATGTATGTATGTATGTATGTATGTACGTATGTATATGCTGTAGATGTATGTATGTCTGTATGTATGTATAAATATGTATATGAATATGTATAATTATTAGCTACCCTTTGAATTTTTCTTTTTTTTTTTT
>CAIGQQ010004600.1:1527793-1560486 GCA_903798035.1 Danio albolineatus | reverse complement strand
TATATATATATATATATATATGCATGTATGTATGTATGTATGTATGTATGTATGTGTGTATGTGCGCATACTGTGTATACATTAACGTATATGTCTCAACATTATATCCTATAGTTTAAAAATGTAAATAAGTTAAATGCAATATATGGTGCATGCCTAACTAATAGTGTTGTACATGCTTAATTACATAAAATATCCAAATTTATTAATACTTGTTCCTTTTTGTAGTACAAGATAAGGCAAATATTATATTTGAATGCTAAAAGGTTTTCTGGTCAGTCAAAAGATAGTGATCAACAATGAACTTTATGAAATCGGGGGAAATTGCTTATATTATAACAGATAAAAAAACTAATAATTGCATTTGAAATATTTAAGAATAAAATATAATTTAATTTTAGATTTTGTTGTTGCTGTTGCTGTAGACAACCATACAAATAAAAAAGTAATAATTCCACTTATTATTACAGTCAATTTAAATTCCAAATGATTTACTCTGTTCTACCTGATTATTATCTACCAATCAACTTATTAAAAGTAAAAAATAAATAAATATATAACTATATACAAATAAATAAATAAATAAATAAATAAATATATATATATATATATATATATATATATATATATATATATATATATATATATAATGATTTTCAACATAATTATTTCCTAAATATATTCTTTCATTCCACGGTCAATATTGAAAACAGAAACCAGAAAAGAACATACAATAAAAACTACTAGAACATAAATAAACATATTACTTTACATATTAAATTCCACACTAAAACCCAATTTACACACTTCAGTTTCCAGGCAGGGCCGAGGCCTCTCTCAGCAACCTCTGAGGTTTCATTTGCATAAAAAGAAAAGAGCAAGCATGCATGCAAACCGGGCCCAGTTGACTGAAAGGTCACAGGGCGAACAAGAGCAGGGCCTGACAGCTCATATCAGGCTGATCTCTGTTCTAATAGGCATTAAGGGACACCTTCCCAAACTACGGCCAGCGCGGAGTCACGGACCCCACACAAACTCTGACAATCTAACGACACCAACGTAGATCCACTCGATAACCTACATTCCAGTGGCCACAAGCTCACGCTGGCATCTCTACAACCACTGACCCGAGCGGCGCTCTGGAATGTGGCTGTCATCAAGGATTTTGGGCAATCTGATTAAGGTCAGCCATTCCGAGATATTTCACAGATAGACTTTCTGCCATATCTGAAGAAAGGAATGCCTGGCCTCTCCAAAACGGATAATGGATCCCATGCTTCCAAAGTGATCTGGCAGAAAAACTGAACTATCCAAGATCCCAAATAAATCTAGCACTTTAGAAAAAATTAAAAAATGACAGAAACCAATAGAGATGTACAAACTGACTAGCCAGAAATTGGAAATTATGGTTTTCCCAGCCAATCTTTTCAAGTTCTAGACTTTTATAGGGACAGCATTGGAAGAATAATATGCTATAAAGTTTGCAAACGGAGTGTTAACAGATGCCAGAGATGCTGAAGTCTGACCAAACATACTATAGATACTACACTCTAAACTGTATATTCTGCATTAACAAACCCATTGTTACTGACAGTCACCGGTTGTATTTATTTTGTGTAGTTTTGAACATAGCTCACGTTTATGTGAAAAAGACAGAAAGTTTATTTGTATACGAGTTAATTTCATTTGTGAAAAAAAATGCTAAAGCTAGCGTAAACATATATATACTTAAAGTAATGTCTCTGTGTGCCTAGTGTGTATACATTAATATATATATATATATATATATATATGTCTCAATATTATATCTTATAGTTTAAAAATGTAAATAAGTTAAATGCAATATATGGTGCGTGCCTAACTAATAGTATTGTACATGCTTAATTACATAAAATATCCAAATTTATTAATACTTGTTCCTTTTTGTAGTACAAGATAAGGCAAATATTATATTTGAATGCTAAAAGGTTTTCTGGTCAGTCAAAAAATAGTGATCAACAATGAACTTTATGAAATCGGGGGAAATTGCTTATATTATAACAGATAAAAAAAAACTAATAATTGCATTTAAAATATTCAAGAATAAAATATAATTTAATTGTATCTTTTGTTGCTGTTGTAGACAACCATATACAGATAAAAAAATAATAATATTAAGTACACTGAATGAAACACTGGGCTTCATTCAGTGTACTTGTGCATCAGTTGGTTTTATCTTATGTGTGGATTATTTGAATAGACATGGAAAAACTCGACAGAAACATTTATTGTCACCTATGTCAGACATGTGTGAAATATTGGAAGAAAATCCTTACATTGATTTATTAAAGTATCTGTAAGAGAAGGCACTTCATTGAACATGTACACATGGATATCACCTACTATATACTATATACAGCGGGGAAAATAAGTTACACGTCATTTTTATCCTGGAAATAATATTTCTAAAGGAGCTATTAACATGAAATTGAACTGAAGCAGCATGGACTGAAGCAGCGAATATTTATTTACAATGATGAAGGTCAGAGGGTTGCTGAATGACTACTGAGAGATTTCAGCTGCTGTCTGGGTTTTCACTGCCTTTCCACACCTCCCTTTCATCATGTGTTCAGTACTTTTCCCTGTGTCATTTCATTTTATTACACATAACTTATTTTGTAAACTAACTAAATTTGTTTTCTCTGCATATATGAATTTCTTTGGCTTCTATCAACATCTGGTGAAATTTTTTAAGTCAACAGCACCTTTAGAAATATGTTTTCTGAGAAAATGGTGACGCGTTCAATACTTATTTTTCTCATTGTAACTGCAGGTTAACTATGTTTATATACAATATAATAACTTTAACTAATTAACTAGCAGCTAATAGCTTTTAAAAGTTATTAGTAACTAAAGTTGTAGTAACTAGCAACCTTAACTTTTGCCGAATTTGATTGTAATGCAATAATGTGCACCACAGCTGCTTTGAAACAATAATTATTGTTAAAAGCGCTATACAAATAACCTTGTATTGAATTGAGAGTCAGATCATACAATTTTTACTTAATATTGTTACAGAATCAGCCAATCAGCCTGAAATAAAATCATCAATAGGAATCAGGCATAAAATTTACAAACAAGAAACAGACAATAGTAGGTATGCACTGAATTTCTGACCACCAAAACTTATGAAAAATGGCTGAAATATGAAATATGAGCCGAAAACCCTTATATGCTACGCCCAGTGTGTCGCACTGCCAGCAGGGTTCAGTGCACTGGTTTTACTCTCCCTCCAGCTGTAGTCACCGAACTGTGTGAAGCACCTTTCAGACTAAATGCAGAAAGTGCAGCCCTATCAAACCCATTCATTTCAATGACTTGCGGCACACTGAGCTGACCAAAGCTCAAAAACAGTGGAGCGCACTGGACTCGTCTTATGCTTATCTATGCATTAACCACACAAGCTCGAGAAAAAGGAAAGTCTGCTCGAATAATCCACCAACAGGACATTTCTATGTAGTATACTTGTTCTTTACGCCTGCAATAGCGCTACCATGATGTCATGGCAACGCCTCTGGACTTATTCACTGTCAATAACATTTAACTGTCAATAGCATGTAGTTATTTTACCGGGCTGTGTTTTTTAACAGTTCTGTATATTTTTAATTAGTTATTTAAATTTGAGAAGTCTTTGAAAATTACGTTATATCCGCATTTTTGGCTTCAGTTTTTAGCCAGAACTTTCGATTCTGGCCCAGAATTTTCATTTTAGTGCATTCCTAACAAAAACCTGTATATTAAACACATGAAGTTACCATTAAGTTGGATGTAAAACTGCTGTGTTCTTAAAACAGGGCCACAGGACAACACACACACACACACACATTTGCACTGTAAGTCTGCTCTATTGCTTGAGTAAGCGAATTAGCCTCAGCGATGGCTGAGAAGGCAATAAGAAGGCGACAGAAAAAAAGGGATAATCTTTTATCTCTCAACCCTCCCCAATGATTTTTATAGTCCATATCACTTCCCTGACAGTTGATGTTCCACTTTTCGTTTTCATTATTTATTTATCTATTTCTGCTTTGTGTGAATTCAGCTAAAATACTTCTAAAGCCCTTAATGGTGCTATCGGGAGCCGAGATCTGCTGCCATGCGCTGCTTTCCATTGGAGATATTTGCCGGGCCGACCCTAAAGAAACGGGACATTATCAAATGTCTAGCGCGACTGACACGGCCAATTATTGACAAATTATTCCTTCAGAGCGCGCCTGATTCCCTTGATGAGTAAAGAGTTCCTTGATGAGCGCGCAGTCGGCCCTCTGTCCTCTGGGCCCCGGGACTGACGCCTATCAGATTCTATTAAACGCTCTGCACTTCTGCGAACAAAGCTACTCGCGCCCTGCGTCACATTAGCTGCTATTATACGCTCATGAACTTTGTCGCGATCACAATGGTATACCCCTCTTTTAAAAGCTTTTAAGAGTAAGAATTCCTTTACATTTATCAAGATGACAGGAGGAGGGGAAAAAAGTGGTGCTCCCAAGAAGGTCTGTTGGGGTTTAAATTTGAAGACAGAGAACAAATCCATTAAAAATGAATTTACCTTACTGATTTACTTTTTCTTTTTGATAGATTCAGTACAGAAATTATAATTCAAAGCAGAGCTGTAAAAACACCTCTGCAATCCATGCACCTAATTTCGTTCCAGTTAAAAGGATTAAAAATATATAATTAACTATATAATGTAGAATGTCATAGAATGTTAATCAAAAGTAGTGTTGTACACCTGATCAAAACATGAGTTGAGGAAGTGTTTGTGAAAATGAAAAAACAAATGTCTGTTTAAATAATGTCTCCATGTTCTATGTTCAAGTATTTTATCGTCATATGTGAAAAAACAGCCCCTTTGGACCCGGTGTTCACTACAATCACATGTCATTCATGTTTTTTTGTGGTTCCTGAGCATTTCATCAAATTTAAAGCTTGTAGTCCATGAGAGTGGACGATTGTCATCCAATCAAATGGTGGTAGGCTTGGCATGTTGTAATTTGAAAAAAATCCACTGAAAAGCAGCATGGCATCACTTCACTCCAGACACAGACGTAAGTCACATTTACAATGTTTTTATTCAGATTTATTGATATGTTTGTCAATATTTCATAAATTGTATGTAAAAAAAAAGGGATTGCACTTACTAATAAAACTTTAAAAGCTTTTGTAAGCTTTAGATCAGGATTTTTTCAAATATGTCTGTCCATTAGGATGTACAATGGGTTCAAGATCTCTTACTGCAATTAAATCTCCAGTGATGCTGATTGAACTTTTTTTATATATATAAAAACTATATCAATGTATTCTAATTCATTGCTGAAACAATTTTATAGGCAGAATACACAAATCTTGAAGTTCTTGAGCATGTAGCATATGCAAATATCTCAAACGTGGACATTAAGTGGAGTGATGAGGAAGGTGAAGATAGTTTGTTATAAACAAGGTGCAATCTAAACGACAGAAACCTCAAAATTAAAGTAAAAATGTTACAATCTCAATGTTTGTGATTTTGAAAATAAATTAAGTTTACACCTGCAATCATGTATGTTTTGTTTGTATTTTATGTTGGTATAATGTTGGGGAAATACAACTGTTCTGACCTGAGATCCATTGAAATGGAAAAAAAAATAGAGATAGTTAAAGAGTGTTTAATTTTTATTATTATAATTTGGTCTCATTTATAGGAGCCTCAAGAACTGTGAAAACATTTTTGCAGAAACTTGGAACATATTTCGGGTCTGACGGAGCTAGTCATACAAGAAACCATATTCTGACTATTCATTATAACATTTGTACACTGATGTTAATTGATCATTGTTTATAACTATGAATTAACTCTACTGTACATTTAATTAATCTATTTAAGAAAACAGGATTAATTTAAGAATTAAAATTAAAACTCTTTTAATTTAATGGATACACAGCCATAAAGAATAATATTAACATTAATTACATAAGTTATTCGTATTTTAATTCTAATAGGAATCAACTGAAATTACTGGTGGGAAAAAAAAGATTTCTAAAACATTTTTTTGTTAAACTCAATAAATATTTTTGATAAATTGAATACATTTTGTGATTTCAACAAACTGGTATGCTTTTTGATTCGTTGCATTTACAGTAACCAAAAAACGTATTTAAGAATGAACTAAATTGACAAAAAAATGCTCTTAAGGTCATCTAAATGCAATATACAGGCAAAAATATTTACAGCGACTTATGAAAGCATATTTCTTTTTTAGTTAATTTTGTCTTTAAATAGACAGACCCACAAGCATTACATTTTGCAGTTTACGATTCACAAAAAAATGGCATTAGATTCTGTGTTCTACATTAAATATGACAGGATTCCACAGGATTCCATCTGTATCTTCTGCATCATTGAAATCAGACGGCAAACACACACTGATATAGTTTTTGCTTGCATATGCATTAATTAACATCATCAATCTAAGCCCGTATATAACCAACACACTATTATTAACACCTAGTTAATGTGAATTAAACATAATTATGGAATAATACAGCTTTTTTTTATTATTTGTGAATCATCGCGCACACCCCTCCCCCACACCCACCACCTCCGCGACTGAGCAGAGCTATTTTTGTTACACCACAACAAATCTTGGGTAAAGACTCCGAAAAGCTATTAGCCTGAAATTTGAACTCTAAGCACTTAATATCTGTCAGGAAAATAATGCTTTATCGGCTATTTGCACTGTGCACTTCTAAGTACTGCGCTCTTATCAAATGCATCGTCATCAGGGGACTTTGAGGCCTGACACACGGCCTGATAGATGGAGACGTTGATGTGCTTTTTTTTTTTTTTTTGACTGAGAGGTCACTGAAACCACGGGCCAGAGGACAGTAACGGGACACTGGTCCAGTTTTGCCGTTTTGAGGAAGTATAAAGTAATTAGCGGGTTAACGACAGAAGAGCCGAAAGCCGTCAGTCCAGATGACATCCAGCTGTCCTCTGTAAACTTTCGCATGAGGGAAGCGACTGTACTAGTTTATTAGAGGCCGAGATAAGCACTTTCAATCTTCGGCTCAGACGCTAAGACAGCAACTTTATCATCAAGATACAGTGATGTAGGTGGAATTAAAATTAGGGCTGGGTGATACAGCTGGAACAATTAATTCTATACATTTCATTAGGGTGTATTTGATTGTCAAAATATTTCTCGATGTTTGTGCTGTGGAGTATTTAATTAAAAAGGTACTATTATAATAGAAGTACTAATATTTTTGGAAAGAGTATTTAGAGATTGGATAGAGATAAAGCAAGTATAAATGATAAGAACAAACACACGTTCTAATACACTGATAAAAAATTATGCAGAAGTAACTTTTACTCAGAAATTGATAGTAGATCTAGCAATTAATTACAAGGAAACAGTATTTAAAGCTGAATTAAAATGGCAAATTATAATATGCAATGCAATTATAATAATACATTTTGTCCTTTTTTTGTCCTATTAGTTTTTCTGAATGTACTTGTAAAACGAATCTGAAAAATATGTTTAGTGATTTTTTTTGTTAAATAATATATAAAAAAAGATGAAATTAAAAAGTTTTAAAACTTTTATTCTACTATTAAAGTGCCAAACAGGAAAAAAATTTAAAAAAATTTAAATGATGTCAGTCTTCATGTTTTTATTTGTATTATTTATTTATTTTATTTCATTTTCCTTTTGGAAGCACTAAGACAACTAAGAAACAGTATCTGTATGTAAAATCTACTGCAATAATGTTTATTTTATTCACAACATTGAAAAACCCTAAATATATATTTATTATTTTCACAAAATAAAGGAATAATAAACAAATTCAATCTTTATTATTTGTATGTTTAGTTCCTAAATATTTATATTACTAACTTCACAACATATTTTCCCAAAAACCTTCAATATATTTGAATATTGCCACTCAGGCAAAACTGTAATTCTCTTAAGTTCCCCAAACACTTATATCACACCTAAAATGAATTTACTGCACCCAATAAAATTTATATTATGCCTAAAAAATAAATATAAAAAAAAATACATTAATTAATTTAAGTTGCTTGCATATACCCAGAATAAGCGATTGCATTTACACTCTAAAACTTGTGTAAAATGTGTTTCACAAAGCAGCTTAAAAAACAGAGAAGAGTCAAACCCCAACTTATACCGATTGAAAATTATTTTGTTATATCCTATACTCCAAACAACAAGAATTTATTTCTCAGTGCACGTGATGGATTATGGTCTTTAACATGTTGTAAGTTTGTATTGCTGAAAAGCTAAACTGTATTATTTATTATATAATATACAGTTAAGGTCTCCTCCCTCTTAAATTATTAACCTTGCTGTGAGGTGATCGTACTACCCACTACGCCACCATGGCGCCTTCTTTTGCTATATTTTTTTACTTAATTAATCTTTTTTTGGTCAGTTATCTACATAAACAAGAATAACGAATAACATTCTAAGGGATGCACTTCAAAACAAGTCCGATATATGCGCCAAAACATGAATTGCCGTGAGATTGTGATGGTTCGTTATATAAAATAACCTACGCTAAATAAAATTAAAGTGGAATATTCACAATTTCAGAGAAGTATATATTGAGCTGTTTTCACTAATGACAAATTTGAACAAGCAGTAAAAGCTTTTGCAGCACTGAACATGTTCCCAGATTACCTCAGAAGAACAAACTCTGTGGGAAGGATGAGAGATCTCAGAAACTTATTGTGAGAATGGAGACGTCTGCACATTTGTGTCAGTCTGTCAGATAAAATAGCTTAAAACACCTTAATATTTTAGAAAAGGTAGTTAAAGCTTGCATAACCAATGATTGATCATATCCACCTGCGACCCACCCAAAAGTAAATATGCAGCCTATTTTTTGATTAACAATCTTGCATGCTGGAGGCACCATTTGGCAAAATTTGGGCTTTATAGCATAAGCGGCCTAGGAGGAGATGCGTTTACTTTGCGGAAATGTCCTATTTAAAATCTTTTAATCAAAAACTATCAATCATATTGGCATGAAGAGATATAGCAACAATTTGCCATGTATAAAAAGACATCTTTTGGCCAAATTTGGGCCTTGTAGCATGAACGGCCAAGGAGAAAATGAGCTTTCTTTTCGTAATAATAATAATAATAAGTTTAAGTAGGATAACAGTATGTATGCTTTCTCAAGCCAACATAATTACTCACTTTCATTATTTAGCCTGGCATGTTTACTGCCCCAAAATACTGTAAATGTTTCTCAAAATAAAATATATTGTGTTCAAAGGTAACAAAAAATTTTGTTTTTTAGCCAGACATTTAAAAAGAATATATTTTAGAGCAGTAAACACAATACCGTCATACCGTGAAACCGTGATATATTTACCCAAGGTTATCATACCGTCAGAATCTTATACTGGCCTATGCCTAGTCATGAGGTGTTCCAGGCATGGTATTGGTTGTCGTGAACTATGCCACATTACACGAGAAAAAAACGATTGAATCTTGAGTCACGACACCCATTTGTCGATTACGAATCCCCACGACACCCTTTGTCAAGGAAGGGCGAATAATTTTGACTGGGTTTTTTTTTATAAAGTTGTGTGTTGCAGACCTCTTGGTCAGGTCACCCTTGTAAACAAAATCTCAATCTCAATGTTTTTTTTTTTTTAAACTGGTTAAATAAAGATACATTTTAAAAAGGAATAAATAAAAAAAACAAATACATAATCAAGAATGTCTGTCCAACAGCAGTGTCTTGACCTCTAACCTGTGGACTGGAGCAGGGTGCCAACACATACTCTTTTTCTCTCTGTCTCTCCTTTCATGTTCGGCCCCCCATTCCTGATCCCTGCCAAGTCCACATCCTCTGTAACGAGGGTGTAGTTTCTTAACATTCATCATCGCTGAACTCTGAAACTTTATCAGCTGCGGAGCACGGCGCCATGGCCCCGGCCCGGCTCGCTCCGGCTCTCAGATAGGGCCGATAACACACTGATAGATTACAGCAGATTGTTTTACTTCAGGGGACACTGCTGCCTCTAATACTAATACTTAGACAAGACTCACTGCGTATGGAGGGAGAACAGAGACAGAAACGACACAAAGAGGAAAGGGCAAAGGAGCCAAGTGTGTGTGCGTGTGTGTGTGTGTTTGTGTGCGAGTAAGGGATATTCACTTGGAGATTGTGATCAAAATGGGCTCTAACAGTAGCACGGGTTTAAAATGACAGTTTTCGTAGAGATTATACATTCCTTTCAGTCCGCAATCTGATTTAATAACGCTCAGTATCACAGAAACTCAAATGCTGCATATTGGCTTTTGTGTGCCACTTGGAAATCTTAACATTAAAGGTGGTGAAGTGTTTTCCAGTTAAAAGTATCATGTATGTTTGTGTTTGTGTGTGCGTGTGTGTGCGCGTGTATATAATATATTGAACAATGAAGTTGTGGTTGTGTAGTTAAACGTGTCCAGCATGATATAAATACTGTGTAAATAATAATTCTATTTCAGTCATTCTACTTTAATTAGGATTCATTTAATGTGTTACTTTACAATTTCTGTGTAGGAGTGTTAGATATTGATAAAAATATAATGTAGTATAGTATAGTATAGTATAGTATAGTATAGTATAGTATAGTATAGGAAAAATATAACAGGGCTTAACTATGGCGTAGAGAGTAGCACGATTGCCTCACGTCAAGAAGGTCGCTGGTTCGAGCCTCAGATGGGTGAGTTGGCATTTCTGTGGAGTTGCATGTTCTTCCCGTGTTGGCGTGGGTTTTTTCCAGGTGCTCCGGTTACCCCCACAAGCCCAAAGACATGTGGTATAGGTGACTTGGGTAAGCTAAACTGTCCATAGTGCGTGTGTGTGTGTGCGTGCGTGTGTGTGTGTGTGTGTGTGTGTGTGTGTGTGAATGAGTATCTATGGATGTTTCCCTGTGATGGTTTGCAGCTGGAAGGGCATCCGCTGCGTAAAACATATGCTGGATAAGTTGGCGGTTCATTCCACTGTGGCAACCCCAGATTAATAAAGGCACTAAGTCGAAAAGAAAATGAATGAATGAATAAATGAAAATATAACAAATATAAAATTAAATAAAAATAAATTATTTACATTAACTTAAATAATTACATAAAAAACGTAAAATAAGATAAAATAAAATATATTTTCTAAAAAATAATAATTATCCATTTATTTACTTTACTTCGGCTTAATCCCTTTATTCATCAGGGGTCGCCACCGCAGAATGAACCACCAACTTATCCAGCATGTGTTTTACACAGAAGATGCCCTTCCAGATGCAACCAAGTACTGGGAAAAATCCATACACAATCATCCACACACATACACTAAGGTATATGTTCATTCAATTCACCTATAGCACATGTCTTTGGACTGTGGGAGAAAACGGAGCACCCGGAGGTAACCCATGCAAACACGAGGAGAAGAACACCTTCTTGCTGGAAGTAATGTAATGTAATGTAATGTAATGTAATTTAGTTTAATTTTATTTTAATTTTAATTTTATTTTATTTTATTTTATTTTATTTTATTTTATTTATTTGTTTTATTTTTTATTTAAGACCACTTGAAAATTCTGCTTCTCTTTAGATTCACAATTTATTGTTTTGTTATAATATAATATAATATAATATAATATAATATAATATAATATCATATAATATCATATAATATCATATCATATAACATAACTTAATATAACATAGCATAACAATATAATATAATATAATATAATATAATATAATATAATATAATATAATAGGGCTGCAATATATTAGAAAATCTGACAGAATATTTTTATTATTCTGAGATATATATATACATTTTAATATCTCTATTCGGAAATAATTTACAATTTTACATTGAGTGGGATTAATCTGTAAGCTCCAAAAGGAAGATTATTTGCAAAAAAAATAAGGTCTTATGTTGCTTATCAATGACCGTATCAAGCAAGCCAAAATCCCATAGACAATAAAACATCGTCACGTGTCTTTAAGATCAATCTAGATGAACTTTAAGTACACACAAGCATTTAAAAAGTATATAAACTCCCATTTTATCACACGTCATGTACATCACAATTCAAAATATACACAAGAATCATCTCATACACGGGCCTCTCTCACACACAACAGCCTGAGGCAGAAAGACAAGAGGAAATGTGAAGCGCCCGGGCAGCGCAGGACTGAGCACCACCTGACCTCCAGCTGAAAAAAAACAGGGTCAAGTGTAAATCACAAGGACTCCAGAGAAAGACTCCTGACTGGACCACAGTCAGATCTGAGAGAGCATTATTGAGCTAGAGGGATGAATGCACAAGCTTTTTTTATTATTACTGTCACAGTTGTCATAAATAGCAGATAGTAAATTTCAACTGAGCATGACTTGACAGTCAGAGCAAATTTAACACAGCGACAAATGTCAATTAGCAAGAGATAATAAAGATATCTTTAACGAGACAGTTTATCCAAGTAAAAAAAGGTTTTGTTGGAAAGAAAAAATATATAGGTACACTTGAATTTGGTTTCAAAGTTTGGATTCAGAAAGATTTAATGGTTGGTTGATTTTCACATTTATTTATTTGTTTGTTTGCTTGTCTATTTATGTATCTATTTATTTTCAACCAAAATTTATTTTCGAATTTCAAACAAACATTTTTTTTTTATCTGTCTACTTAAAGAATTCAGAATAAAATACTTATAAATCATTTTTCTTTTATTTATTATAGTATATAATAAGTATATACGTTCAACATTTCTAATTAAAACTGGTTTCTTGCATTAAAAAAAGTTTTTACGCAATTGATGTGTGTTAGGACATCAGTGGGGTAAAGTAACAAATTACTAATACTCAAATTACTGTAATTGAGTAGTTTTTATCAGGAATTGTAACTTACTAAGTAGTTTTAAAAATGTGTTCTTATTTCCCTTGAGTACATTTTTAGTGCTATCTTTTAACCTGCAATCCTAACTTTATTATTTTCTGTCTATGGGGATTACAAAAATCAGTCCTGTGATTCCAGTCCAATCAAATCACACATAGAAGGTAAATCGCGTCACAATGATCTCAAGACATGGACGATTTATAATTGCAGCAAACAGTTTGAAAGCAATAAAAGTGTCCAAGAAGATGTTCAAAATCTTTACACACATTGACTCAGAGACTGTTTAGATGCATGCCACTGATGAGAAGATGATGGATGTTTACTGTATGATGACTCAAATGGTCTTAAACACCCAGCCTGGTGTTACCTTTTAGCTACAATGTAATACTCACTACTCTTGTGTACTTTTAAAAGGTCTACTTTTTACTCATACTTTGAGTAATATTTACAAAAGATACCTTTACTCTGCTTGCACTACATTGTTAGGCAAGTAATGGTACTTTTACTTGAGTATGATTTTTCAGTACTCTTTCCAACACTGGACAACATGAAGGAAATAATAATATTGATTTTAAGAGTTTACAAAAATTAGGTGGATTGAACATAAAACAACTAAGTTGTCCCCCCCCAAAAAACTTAAGTAGATTAAACAAGTAACAAACGTAATTATTTTGAGTGTGTGCAGCATATTACCATAATATGTAAAGTCTTAAGCACTCTAAAGACTAGAGTTACAGCTGCTTCAAAATGAGTTAATATTATTTGAATATATTTTCAGAATTAAAATTCAATATATTAATATTATTATTCAATATATTATCCAATATGGGGCGCCACGGTGGCCGAGTGGTTAGCACGTTCGCCTCACAGCAAGAAGGTCGCTGGTTCGATCCCCGGCTGGGCCAGTTGGCATTTCTGTGTGGAGTTTGCATGTTCTCCCCGTGGTTGCGTGGGTTTCCTCCGGGTGCTCCGGTTTCCCCCACAGTCCAAAGACATGCGGTACAGGTGAATTGGGTAAGCTAAATTGTCCATAGTGTATGTGTGTGAATGTGTATGTATATGGATGTGTTTCCCAGAGATGGGTTGCGGCTGGAAGGGCATCCGCTGCGTAAAACAAAATGCCGGATAAGTTGGCGGTTCATTCCGCTGTGGCGACCCCGGATTAATAAAGGGACTAAGCCGAAAAGAAAATGAATGAATGAATGAATCTTGCTGTGAGGCGAACTAGCTATCCACTAGGCCACCGTGGCGCCAATATATGTAATATATATTATTAATTTAATATACCACAATATTACAGTTTTTCAGAACAAATATATTGTAAAAAAATAACAATGTTTTCCAGAAAACAAATGACCCCAATTTTGTCAACTGTAGGGGAAGTTTCTTTTACAACAAGAGCAAAAATATGAACTCTTGTCATATAAATCATATGTACCAGCATTTTTAAACACTTTCATTGACTTTTTTGAGCCTAAAATGATATTTTTGTCTTCTACAAAAAAAAAACACAGAATTGGGAGGTTTAGACAAAACCGTGACTAAACATTTAATAGATGTTTCCTTTCTGAATGAACTGTCGCTGACAGGCACTTTTAGAAGTAGTGAGTCATAGCACAACTTTCAAAGTGAACAATTATTAGATATTATTACTAAGCAATTGAACAGGGCCTGTCAAAAATGGGTTTATAAACGTGAAGTGAGGTCAATTACGTGTAAAGTCCCCTTTTCTTCTCTAGAAGTGAAGCGATCTGCTCTGCACCTAAACGCTCATCCAATCAGCCGTCCTCAACGCCAGCAGACGCCTGTCGCCCACTGCAACACGCCTGTCCACTGTTCGGCCTCTTTATTTGGGTCAGACTGAGGTTAGTCTTATCAGAAGCCAGCAGCTCCAAAAACGCTGAGGTGTGTGTGTGTGTGTGTTTGTGTGTCAGAGAAACACACCACAAAGGGTTAAGTCAGACCCACTCACTCCATGACAGCCATAAAGAAAAACAGACACAAAAACTGATCCTTTCCCGCTTAAAAAAAAAAAGATAATCCTGCAAAACAACTGCCATGAGAAAAAAAAATTCTAATAGCCCCGTATATTCTTAATTTTTGCATCACCCTCTTTATCAGCAGGCCCCATGAATAATCCGTACGGTAATTTCTTTTCTTTCTCCCTTTTTGTTCCTGGCATTTTGGTAGAGAGAGATAAGGCATAAAAAACAACAGAAGGGCTAAGAGAGTGAAAAAGACAGATAGATAACATTGATATCAACTCCTACACAACGCAGTCATTCCCTTATCAGAGCTTTTTATCATGCTTTCGTTATTTTTTCTTCTCCTTCGCCTCCACTCCCTGTTCTTTGTAGCCCAACTGAAAAAAAGGTCTACTGCCCTTAAAAATCTAGGCAGAGTTTTGGTATCAAATTAACCTTATGCAGGCTTTTTTTTTCTTACAGGCCTGCTAATGTGAATAATTCAGCAGAGGGGGACACATGGCTGAAGAGATTGTGCGAATGCAGCCGTCAAAGATTTTTGCAAATATTTTTTGTTTCCTAGACCAAACGCTGTTGGATAAACGGACACATCAAGATGCGAACTAATAATTTGTGCGCTCATATACTCCCACAGAAAGTTAAAAGGCCTCTCTAATCTATCAAGGTCAGTTACAGTGCCCCGAACAAATACTGCGTTGTTTAAGAGAGCAGTTTAAGTGAGCTCTCTATGTAAGCAGAGAAAGGACGCTTAGACAGGAAGATAGAAGGACAGATAGTCTGTTAGACGGTACAACAGACAGAATTTCAACGCCAAACGGGTCTAAACTTCCGTTATTAAGCGATTGAAAACCGAAATTGGGACCCCAGAAACATTCAGTTGAGTAATGCTTTGATAAATATGCTATCTGGTTTTCAGAGGTCAATTTTCAGCACAGTTTCTACAGGTGGAGAAATTCATTTTATGGAAATAGAAAATAGTGCCCAATGAAATCAGCTTATATATTTTTGGAATTGATTTTTTTTTATTAGAATATGAAAAAATTTGGTTTGAATTTTTATTAATTTCCAAATATATGCATAACAAACACTATAAATCTTACCTAAAATAAAACAAAACAAAACATATCTGTCAATTACTTCAGTCTAAAATTACATTTGAGTTGGAGAAACATAGCAATGTTAATAACGATAAAAATAACAACAAAAACAACAACAAAAAATACAAAACCAAAACAATAAATAAATAAGTACATAAAAAATAAATAAATAATAAATAAATAAATAATTAAATAAATAAAAAACGTATACATATATATTTGTGGGGTATTACTTAATATGGTCAACATAATCAATAAAGGGGTGGCGCATCTTATAGAATTGTTTACCTCGGCGATCCTCTTAAACAGTATCTAATATTTTCAAGGTAAACCCAAGACATCATCTCTCTGGTCCACTGAATAAATGTAAGTGGAAGGGATCTTTCCGTTTGAGCAGAATTGCTCTTCACGCTAATAAAAAAAAAAAGGCGAGAATCTTACACTTTGACGCAGAGAAACATGAGTCTTCTGGGGCGATTCCATATAATGCCACAAATGGTTTCGGCTCCAATCTATATTAAAGCACAACAGAAAGGGAATCGAATATTGATCTCCAAAAGTTTTCTAATTTAGGGTAAATCCAGAATGTGGAATTGATTTGTCAGTAAATTTGAACAATATTTTTACTTAAATGCACATCCCTTCTTTTGATTTGAAGCAAATTTTGATATTCCGTTTTGTACTATAAACGCCATTTCTTGTGCTGGATTCCAATCATTTTGTCACTTGTTTTAATCACATTCATAACTATGTCAAGTTTTTTTTTTATTTAAGAAATAACAGCTTTATTTAGCAGATATTAATTAATATGACTAAAAGTGCATTCAAAATTTTATTTGCATTAGTGTTATTTTTTACTTTCAACATAACATGACAAAATGCTACTTTGGAAACCATTCAAAATTCTGATTTGCTTCAAATATGCAGTTCAAATAGTATCAAATATGCAGTTCATAGCTATTTATTATTAATAATATTCACAGAAGTTAACTTTACACAGAAACTTTACACTTGAAATGAAACAGTAAATGATTACTTATTAAACTATTGATTAACAGGTCAAATATTGAAAGTCTACTACTAATATCACATCATTAATGGTACAGTTTTGGAGCCCAACTAATTTCCATTACATAAAGAAAATATAGTATGGAAATCAGTGGAAAACATTGTTCTAGATATACGACTTCTCTAAATGCTAGGGCTGTGTAGGTGAAAATGACAACAAAACCCCTGCCGATGGTAGAGTGTCCAACCACACTGCCAAGATACCACCATTGGGGACTGACAAGAAAAGAAACGAAATAATAATAGTCATTATTATTCAGTCATTGTAGCTTTTGTATACTATTTTATTGATCATGTATATATATATAATGTTGATGTATTGAGATGTGTAATCCTGATTGTACTGTAACTGTGTGCAAAATTACAATTTCTGTGAGCAGGTGGACATTAATATTGGACAGATCCCATCCAAAGTTAACAACTCACCTCATTCATTCATTTTCTTTTGGACTTAGTCCCTTTATTAATCTAGGGTCGCAACAGCAGAATGAACCGCCAACTTATCCAGCATGTTTTACGCAGCGGATGCCCTTCCAGCTGCAGTCCATCACTGGGAAACATCCATAAACACCTATTCACACATATACACTACGGACAATTTCACTTACCCAATTCATTTATAATCGCATGTCTTTGGACTCGTGGGGAAAACCGGAGCAACCGGAGGAAACCCACGCGAACACGGGGAGAACATGCAAACTCCACACAGAAATGCCCAGCTGGGGCTCAAACCAGTGACCTTCTTGATGTGAGGCGATTGTGCTACCCACTGCGCCACCGTGACACCCACCACTACTTGTAGCTGTCTTTTCTTCTCCATAATAAATAACTTGTACATCAGATGCAGAGGAATATACATACACGCACCGTCATGTGATCATGTTTTCAGAGGCAGATATGACTGATGTTTGGGGACAATTGTGAGACAGTTGTGTGAGGTAAATGTAGAAATTTATATAAATAATGGAAAGATTTTTCAAAAATAAAAGTGCATAACTATTTTGTGTGACTTTGGTGTTTCAATCAAGCCTTTTGTTTTTTAAATGCTATATCCCAAAATGTGTATAAAACATGTGTATGAAGAAAGGCCCCCCTCCCCAGACAAACACAGCAAAACCACTGATGATGATTGATCCCTTTACCACCACAGTGGTTAAAACGTGCAACCATCACCCTAAAAGATAGAAAAGATATTTTGAAGATCGTTGACAACCAAATAGTTTTACTTTAGTTTAGTTCTCATTAGTTACCACTACTAAAATGTCACCGAGACAAAAGCACATGTGATGGCATAACCACGCCAAGGCAGGAAGATCTCCTAGATTTGAGGTATGCCCAAGATTGCATCATTACTGACATACGAGTTCCTTTGACATCAGCAAAACGATCCAGGAAGCTTGAGGAAAATCCACAGTTTGATGGATGGAAAACGCAGGTAAGGAACCACGAAGGGAAAGTCAGCGGTGACATGGTTTACTGTATACAATGAGGATATAATCGGTTTGATCAGCAGCACCGTATCTCTGTGGAGCGATCTGTGATAAAAGCACCCTGGAAGAGTGTGTTATTGCAGATGGGAGGTCATCAGCAGTGATAGGGCTGCCCACGCTCTCCCTGCTTACTTCCCCGGGAAATCAGCCGGCTCACAATCCCGCTTCCAGCAATGCCGAACCTGTCTGAATATTCAAAGCAGTCGGGTGACCCGGGGCGAGAGAGTGTTTAGGCAGCGCTTGTTTATGCAGATGGCGATGTGATTGCACGTTGTAGAGTGTCAGTCGACAAGATTCCAAATGTAATAGTCCCTGAGAGGCACTTGAATGGAGTCATTGCCCCATCACACTCCCTCCGCCCTCCAAAACTTTCTTATTAACCACACCATCTCGCCATCTCTCCCACACCCCCCCCATTCCTCTTCTCTCCTTCTCAAATAAACCTACAAAGAAAGAGAAATTAACAGAGGAGACGTTTTTCTCCCAGCCGCCCCTCTCCTTTCTAGATAGTGCAGGAAGGAGTGAGAGAAACAGAAGGAGAGGGGGAGAGAGAAAGCGATAGAGACAGAGGAAAGGAGCAAAAGAGAAAGAAAAAAAAACATAATTTATCTGTGTATTATCAAGAAAGGCAGACACTTTAATCAGTCAGCTATGAAGTCAGTATTTCCATTCTTATCTGTTGCAGGAGTGGAAATGGAGAGCAGATAGTGCGCTGGGAGCCCATCGGTGGGCAGGAATGATAATGGGAGAGAGAGGGCTGGCTATTGGACCGCTGTGTCAGCTCTATCTGCACCCATTATCAAGGGCCTTATCGGCGCTGCCATCAGCCAAGCTGTAATGGGGCCAGTTCAACTTTCCACATTATCATACCGCTAAGACCTGGTTCAGTGAGGCTAGAGGTCTGACTGGAGACAGGGGGAGAGGAGGGGTGGGAGAGGGGGGTTACAGAGAGACAGTTGTTGGGGGGAGAGGAGCGGGTCGGGGGAGAAAAGGAGTGAGATAGTGGTAGATATTGGGGACGAGAGAGAGCTGGGGTAATGGAAAGCTGGGCAGAAATGAAGGGGGAGAGATGGAGGAGGGGCTTACGTTAGAGGGTTGGAAGTCAGGACTTTGATTGGCAGAACGAAACTCTGGATAGCTGAGGTCAGGAAGGCCTAGGAGTAAAGTCCAGGCTGACTGATGATTTTAAGGGACAGTCCAGCAACAAAAACAAAACTCTGCACTCATTTAATTCTGTTCCAAACCTTCCTTCTGTGGAACAGTTTTGGTTCCCATTGGTTTTCGTTAAATGGATGAAAACCCTATGCAAGTCAATGGGAACTAACATTGGTTCAGATCTGTGAAGCTTTTTTGTAGCTAGAACATCAAAAGACATAAAGAATGCTACGTAAAATACGTTAAATTCAAGACATACTTTGCAAATGAAGGTTTCAAACTTTAATACGACTTGGTAGAATTGTTTTGGTAACCAAACAGTTTTGGTTCCTTTTAACTCCCAATTGGTTGACCATCATTCTTCAAAACATCTTCTTTGAAAGAATTTTCATTTTAAGGTATACTCTCCCTTGAATACTACTCGTCGTATCAACACCTCTGCAATGATAATATTTTCATTTTGATTGTCAACGCAGATAAACTAAAGAGCACATATAGGCATTTGTTTGGAGCTGGACTTTGATTGGCAGGCTGAGAGACACATTTGACTTACAGAGCTGATTAAATAAGTGGTGATGTCCAAAAGTCCACAATCATGTCATTATTGCCTATAATTTACTACCAAGTCTTATCATATAATCATCATGATAATGACAATGTTTTCATTGTGATTGTCCTAAAAGATAAGACCCTATAGATGACAACCTTTGACAGAATTAATTTTAGATACAATCAAAACACTGTACATTGGAATTGGAGCAAGAGTACACATTAAACTGCTTAAAGCGAAGCCAGAGACCAAACAATAAATTCCTAAACAGCAGAGAACTACCTGATCCATTTTCACACTAATGGTTTATAGAACAATCTTCCTGACCTTCTAGTCACCAGTGCTTATCCAGTGGAAAGAGAGCAGAAGAAAAAGACTGTAATTTAAGCATTTTGGTATACACCAAAGTATGAATAAGAAAATAAATGATGGATTATTTATGCCGGTTGATCAACTTTAAATAAGGGTTTTGATTGGTCTCTTTTGGTAATCGTATCCAAGTATAATAAGTTACTGGTTATTGGTAAATCTTTCAATAATGTTTATATCTAAATTCATTACCTCTGGAAGTGGTCGCAAATAGACAAGCTCAAACTGTTAGACCCCCTTCACACCTGTTTTTATTTGCATTAGTGATCTGAACAAAGTAAAAATAAGACCTATACACGCTGTAAAAAATGCTGGGTTAAACGCAATAGATTTGTATTGGGACAACTTGAAGGGATTAAGTTAACTCATTGCTTTTTACGAATATAAGTACATTGAACATAAAACAATTAGGTTGTCACAATAAAAACTTAAAGGGGTGGTCCAGAGTGCATTTCTAAGGCTTGGTTGAGTTTATGGGGTGCAAAGCAATGTGTGCTCATGCTTCATTTGTAAAAAATGATGTTATTTTTTCATATATCTTACTTTAGTTATATACTGCTACTCAGCTAACATGAAAGCGATTATATTTCTTAGCTCCTCTGAAAGCTCGCCCTCAAGAGGCTCTGATTGGTCAGCTAACATAATGTGCAGTGATTCACAGATTGGCTCCACGTCACCAGGAAGCGCCTCTACTAGCATGAACTTTGCCTTTTTTGTGTAAATACTGTCAGTCAGCGTAGCCTTTGCTGCGCAGGGTGTATGCGTTTAATCTAAAGGGTTTATGATCTCATTAACCTGGATGTATTTTTTGTAGTCCCCAAAATTTGCTCGTTGTAGGCTTTGCTAAGCTAACTTGCTAAGCTAACTAAGCTAACAGAGATGCTGTTTATGTTCACACAGCTACATTACACATCAACAAAAGTTTAATATATGATATAATAGTTGACCACCCCTTTAAGAATTGTGTTGTTTCAGATCATTTTAAATAAGTGATTTGAATAAACAGCAAACATCATTTTTATGTGTGTATAAACATATAGTGAGATTTAAATACTGAATATTTGATAATGAAAACCACATAAACATGATACTGTAGCTCTTCCAACTTACAGTAAGTGTGTGAAACAACAAATCTAAAAATTTATGCAAATCAAAATGTATGAAAATTGGCCAAATAGAGTCAACGAAGGGGCAAGGCTAAAAAAGAAGAAGTGAGAAAACGATGTCCAGAAATAGCACAAACAAACAAACAACTATGATGGCAAAGATACAGCATCAGTAAAAGATCTGAACATGTGCAGCATACAGTAGCATGTCACTTACATGCTAACAGACCAAACCGATGCGATTCTCACCAGACACACGCATCCATCCCTCTGAATAAAGCTGGGAAGGATGGAGGCTGATCTCTGGCGGTCGCTCTTCTCTTTCTAGAGCCGGGCCAAGTGGAGTGTGTGAGAGCAGAAAGAGGAGCCACTCTGGTCTAGACCACCTCTGTTCAGGGGTGGCTCCCTCGAGGCGGTCTAACCTCTCCTCTTTCTAGGGCCTTTGTCCCCGCTGCCCTTCTGTGCTTATCTCTTCTCTTTCCGCCTCTCCTTATGAAACAGGCCCGGTGTTCCCTTCCCACAAGAGCCTCCTGCCTGGCATATAACACCCAAGCCTGAGCTCTCTGCTGCACCGTGAGCAAAAGAGGGGTACTGTGGACAGCATTACCTTTCACATTGTACAACAGGTCAGTATATGTGCACTACGTAATGCCATAATCAAGTACTCTTTAACCACCTAGTTGACCATTCTAACTTAAGAAGTCCTATGTAATTACACTGGGTAAGGGTCTAGAAATCTATCCGAGGTATTTGATGGATTAATTATACGTTATCATGCAAACAAAAACATAAACAATTCAAATTAGTGCTCGGTGATATAAGAAAATATTTCAATATCATGATCCAAGCCATGTCATATCATAATAATAATATATATATCACGACATAGTACCATTTCTGTGAATTCAATCAACTTATAGTTCATATATTGATGACAAAGAATTATTTTATGACAAAGATTACTTTTTTACATTTGTACTTATTTATATGTGATCATATTTCTTACTTTATTTAGAACTTGAGGGCAAATGTTTGATTAAAAATGTAGAAATATAAATTTTAACAGAACATTACACACTAGTTACAGTATGTTTCAATCCACCTATATATTATGTGCATTTTGGATATGCGATGCGATGATAAAAATGTGTGTGAATGGACAAACCAGCAGGTTGAGCACATTGTATAACATCATTGTGTAACATCGTTGTATAGCATCGTGTATAACATCATTATTTTGGTCATTCTAAAATGCTGTAACCACTTCAGTACTAGTGTTATTATTATATTAATTACTATTAATTACCTCCAGAATCAAGAGTGTCTGCGCTCCATGTCTCACACCTTCAAAAGCCACCATGCGTTCATTGCATGTCGGCATTTGTCTTCTGAGGTTCAAGTAATTTATTAAATAAAGAAAAGATTCACGCAGCTTCTCCTACCACAGCAAATTCCGTTTTTACTTTGATATTTGTCTCCAGTTAATCACGAAGTGACGATTTTGTTGGATGCAAATGGTGCTTTATTCACATGTGTTTTAAGCGATATTCCCATTTTGCGCATAAATTGAATTAGTATCTTTGGATGTAAACATAGCTACTTTCAAAAATTTATGATTATTGTCAAACATATAAACTTTGTCATTTATACGACTGCAACTTTGTCATGATGCCACAATGTTTCTGTCTGCATCCCATAACGGCATGTAATACTGCTCTCATATAAATTATGAAAAAGTATAGTAATCCAATAATCAACGTATTATGTGACACCGCAAAATATTTGATAGAGCATAATCTGAAACAACAGACCTTATTGTTTTCTATACAATATATATTGTCATACTGCAAAGCTTTAATTCAAATATATTTACTTTAAAGGTCCAGTGAAGTGCTTTGAAATATGCCTTTTTATTCGATGTTTGACGTAATCTCAACCGAAACACGAAGAGAGGGTGGGACATCGTGTAGCTCATCCCTTTCGTGTAGCTCACCCCCAAAACAACCATAGCATTGTTTCATCACAGCTATGTCAGTGAGAGTGGTTAAGCTTGAAAGCATATGTGAAGCCTCTTGAAGGGGGTGGGGCATGTCAGATACTAGACAGCATTTGATTGGTTACAATTAGATAAGAAACTAAAGTATGAGGTGACGTAAAATAAAACCTTTGATTCATTTAGGCTGAAGTGACAAACTACAAGCTTTACATGTTTATTTCAGGTTTATATATTCTATACACAAATGTTGTCACTGTTTTGGAGCACACAAGCTTATAGGTATCCAAAAAACTAACAATACTGACACCAACATATAAAATTGACTTTTAATTTAATATTTAAACTTTTAAATTAATTATTTAAATTTTCATGGAACCTTTAATGTCAAATTTAGATTAATTTAGCACATTAACAAGAATAATATACATATTTGCAAGTATACACACATCAAGACTTTAAGTAAACTAAACCTTTTATGAAAAGTTAATTCCAATAATATATGGCTTTAAAAAAGTCATGCTTAAAACAATGGCATGTGATCATTTCATATTTAGTCTGTGCCAACCAACAAGTTGACTTAAATCAAACATGTTTTAGCTGGAGTTCACATAAAACACAATATGGTGTTTCTCAAGTCAGATTTTAAACCTTTGGGATCCATCCCAACTCACTAATCTACAACTGTGAAACACAAACATGAAATAAATAGTAAAAAATCTGACCTTGTGTGTGTGATTACGCTCAGCAGAAGATTGGGCTTCTTCCAGTCATAACAAGCAAAACTGTTTCTCGCCCAGAGTGTTCCATTTTACACTCTGGGACAGAAACTCACCTGAATGCCAGTGGGACGTGACCTACAGATTTAATCTACGGCCTTATGGTTCAGACAAATACACCCAGCTCAAACTGTTTGCATAAAGCCCTCCTTGAGATATTCCATAGCGATCCTTTTAGAGCAGGCAATAGTATATAGTGTCACTCTTGAACTTCATGTCCTTAACACTACATCAAATTGATGGCCCGCACCCCCAACTATGCCAATTAAGCACATCAAATAAAGAACATGACATCAAACCTCAGCGTGGAAATCAGTCCATCTAATCAACCCTGTTAGCCGTGATCCACATCAAATATGACTCCTCCACATCGGACAAATTATCATATCTCCATTCTCCTTAAGACGCAACTCATTAACTCCCAACCCCAAAAAAAAAACTCTATTACACCAGGCTTCTGGAAAATCAAAAAAATTCTCTCTCCTGCGATGGCAAATCTCACCTCCGCAGTTCCTATCACATCAGCATATAAAAAAATAAGTCCTCTCCATAAGATGCTACGTGATAACAGTGCATTAAAAGATTACTGCCCTGTTCCCATCTTGTTTTTAATTGCATTGGGGCCAGAGGCTACGGGATCCTTAATAACACATTAATATTTTATTCTCATCCAGTGCTCCACAATTGCATGCGACTGCAGACTTCCTGCTTGTCTGGAGTTGTGTTTCTGAGAAAGACGGCACGCAGAAAGCTGGAACAGATCAACTCTGTACATATCAGCACTGTAAAACGTGTCATCATCAAGCGTAATTTACATATATTTTCATGATATAAACTGATCAAATAAAACAAAAAAAGGTGTCTGACTTGACAGTTGTTCTGTTGCAAATATTAAATTGTATTGACGTCTATGCTTTCCACAACTAGCTTAGAAACTCAGTTGAGTAAGGTTTCAACTCAAACCTTTTACGAGCGTACCTAACAAAGGAAGAGAGGATTTAGGAGTGCTAATGGGTCAATGAGGGGGTTCAGTTATCATAACTCACTCGACTTCCCCTTGCGTAAACATTAGGAAAGAGCAATAATTCATCAAAACACCTAAAAGCTTTTCCTGTCACTGTGGCAACAACCAGACACTTCCTAAGCAATAAATCCTAATCCACAGTTACGACTTTTTGACATCATATTTAGCAGTTCTCTCATCAAACAGACTGCAGTAGTTGAGTTTCTGAAAGCGCAAAATAAATATTTTTTAAAGATTTCAAACAACTTATGTGACAGAGTGGAGAAATTTTAGGATTAAAAAGCACATGCTGCTTCCTTTATGCTTTTTAAGTGGTGACGTATGAAATACTGTTTGCAGGTCAAAGCCGCTACTCATTTGAATCGAGAAAATATTTGTTTATGACCACTTTTTAGTCATATCACACATTAAAGTGAATTTTACAAACAATCATGGTGTACACAAGTCACACAGACAACAATATTTTGACAATTTATTTAAATTAACAAAATTAATCCCTTTCTGACCATTCGATATTAGGTATAGATATATATGAGCAATTCCAGCATTATGGATGTGACATTTGCAGTAAAAACTCAAAACATAAATTCACATAGAAAGTATATGTTAACATAATATTGAAACTTCTGTTTACTCTGACCACAGAGTTATGGGACCAGAAAAATATCAATCTGTTTCGTACTTTAAATGAGGAAAATAAACATGCGTCATGGATGTGACCAAAAAAGTCTGCGACTTTAAAGTGTACAACATACTTTGCAGAAATTCTGTGAAGTAAACTGCACAATCCAAAAGATACAATGATAATCAAAAAGATAAGAGTTGGCTCTCTGTAGAACAAACGTGATTGATTTGATTTTATTTAATATTTTTGTATTTATGAGGAAAAAGTGTCGCTATGGATGTGACATCTCTCCGTTATGGATGTGACAGATCGAAAATTGTGTGACTTTGGTAAATCAAATATAATAGTTTAAAAACATTGACAGATACATTTTTGAGTATTTCTAAAGTACTTTAAAATACTTGCTTACACAAAAAACTTTGAAAACTTTGGTGATTTTTTTTTAATGGCAAGGTTGACATTTGCATGGAATTGCTCATATATTCTGATCGTGATTTTTAAAAGTATTACATCACTTTGTAAATGTTTATTATTACCATTTGTTGAGTCTCCCCGTACAGTTTGAAAGAGCGATTGGACCCAGAAGCCGCTTTGCATGACATCACACTTAACAAGCGGATTCCTTTTTGGAAATGTACAAGTTAAAATTGTTTTGCATTAGTTTCCTTTGTTTTTTTTTTATTAAAATCATTGTAGTTCGAAATCTAAAGACTAAGTCTAAGATTAATGCTATTGTAAGCTCTGATAGTGTTGATTGGTTTTCGTTCTTTATGTTGAACCAATCGGTTGCCAAAATTAATGCCACTCATTTTTAAATACAATTGTGTTTAATAGCGGATTTTGTGCAGAAAACTTACATTACCCACAGAAAAATCAGAGCTGCAGCAACTCAGCCAGCAAAGCACACCAACAGCAACTGCTTTCAATATCGATAAGACAAAATGTTTTTGAGCACCGAGTTCATGTAGAACTGAAGACTTGTGTTATGACAATGAATATTCAGCTTTAATTTAGCCATTTCAACAATACACATTAAAATATTGAACAACAGAAACAAATACTATGAATTGTAATAATAGTAAACTTTATTATCATTTGTATTATTAATTAAATAAATTCCTTTTCAGAGCATTGTATATTCAAAAACAATATTCAATCACAAATTATGCACATTGTTAACTATAAATAACATATTTGTCTTAATTCTACTATGAGCACAGTTAGAAACAAGACCCATTATTAAATAATAATAATAATAATAATAATAATAATAATCATCATCATCATCATTAAAGTAGGACTTTGAAGACCTTAACAGCTCCCTTTTAAAGGTTATCAGATACTCAAACTTATTGATTATCGCATTTTATCAAATTCACAAAAGCCGTCCTTGGCTGTGCAACACATTATAAAAACTTTATAACTTTCTCACAGTGTTCATTGCACCCATTATCAGTCAGTATCTAATATCTCACTTCAGATCAACATTTCAGCCATACTGCTGACGCCACATTCTTGTTTCCTTTCGCAAGGCGCAGAGCTGAATTTCTTTTTTTTTCTCGCTGTTTTTCACCAAAACGCACTCCACAGATTAAGATCAATGAACAAAAAAAAACCCTGCATCTCAATGCTATCTAGCCCAAGATCTACAGTGAGTAATATGCAGAATTAGTTTTAATTAAATTAATCAACTACAATGGTTGTTAGGAGAAAAACACAAGGGTGGGAACCAAGAAAGAGGGGGAGTAACTAAGGGGGGAAATGCATTCACACCTATCATCTAATTATACAACAACATTAATCACATTATGGCTGGAACTGATTGCCAGGGTCCAGAGCCCTGCTATTCTTACGTGTAGCTTTGTTATTGCAGCAAAGCCTCAGCTCCTGCCTGCTCGGCGCTGATAACAACTCTTATCTCACTTGGCAATCTCTATCTATACCGGAGATCAGGCCCCAGGCTTTATCAAAAGTTCACATCGAGCTAAAAGCAGAACAAAGAAGGAAAACACACAAGCAAAACCACCAAGACGCAACCAAGTGTATGTGTGTGTGTGAAAATATGTGTGCGAAAGCCTGTGATCTCTCATTCTTTTCAAATTTTTTGGCCGGCTATTAAACTAGCCCTCGGGTCAAATGACCCCGAGCCGCTGAACCTGACAGCGGCGAAAGCTCTGAGAACGGTTTCAACAAAAACAGGAAGAGATCCCATCAGTTGTCCACACTTTCAAAAGTGCAAGCCCAAGGTACAGGAGGTGGTAACTCAAACAAGTGCATTGTCTGGCCTCTGCTTCTCAAACATCCTCCAGCCGCTGACGCCAAATTCTGGGAGCTCATGAATAATTCACGCCGACCTCTGAGCTGTTTGAATGATGTCACTCTGCTGTTATCTGGCAGAATCTTCACTCTGTTATCTCCCAATCATCTCAACGGCTCTCTTATCGGCCTGCGGGATCTCACAGAGGCAGCTGCTTTTAAAAACGCAGCATACATCCATCTACCATTTCTGTATTCCTGCCTCTCTCCCCCAGCCCTTATCAGCCCTGCCATCCTACTCTCCCTTATCTGCTTTTCTCTCTCTCTTTTTTTTAACTTATCTAGAGATACACCCAGCCAGTCCCAAACAACAACAGCACAAACATGACAAAGATGAGAATGCTTCAGCCAAATGTAATTATAATCCCAATCTCCACCAACCCCCCTCGACGTTGGCTTTATCTCCACAGAGATCGCCGCCTCAACTTATCTTGTCTCCCATCTCAACTGCCAAAATATAAGCCCTGGGATGTGGCCCCGCTAGGCCGTGAGCTAATCTCGCCATCAGGGAGGGATGGATAATCTATCAGCGCGATCTTCACCATTGGGAGAGTGACGCACAAAAGACACAGAAAAATATTTCCTCTCAACATAGACTTCCATGATACCGGATACCTCTTTTGGAAGGGCCAGGATTGTAATGCTTCCAGTAAGAGTGTAACAAAACAATACAATCACATACTTATTATACGCAGTTGTCTGTAGGTTTACATATGCAAAAAGCAGTGATAAGAGGGGCGATGTGACGTTCATGCACGTTTCGTGAAGGGGGGGATTAGATTCATCAATCTATCAGCGAATCTGAAAACTTTTTCAACATCTTTGTTAGTCTTATGGGATGTCAGTATAAGAGACTTCAAAAGCCTCCAGATATGACATCTTCAGCGTTTCAGGAAAGATAAGGAATGTTTATACTGAATTGTTCAAAACATCAGCTATGACTGGCTTGAAGTAGTAACGCTGGTTCTACCATTGGCGGATTCCTTCAAGGTAAGAAAAGGAGTTCTGCTAACACAATCCAGAGATAGTTTTCTATCAGCTAGAACATCTCAATTAAGAAAACGACTTCATGGGTCAGCGGGGGCATTGGCATTACTGGCCAATGTGCTCGTATAACTCTCCAGTCACTTAAACAAACCTTGATACCGTCCGTTTACACTCAGTGGTATATGCTAATGCTGCCTTATCAGCCCATTTTTCTTTCCTATTCAAGAGTCGCTTTCTGCCTTTGAATCGCATTAATATTTATTTTTTTTGAGCAGCCCTTTCAAACTCAACCTCCAAGATATTGCTACTGTGCTTATCGCCTGAAAGCATCTCTTCTGGATGAAGAACTGAAACAGCGCCTGGCACCAGAGCAAAACGACTTTTCAGCACTGTTGGTTCTTTTCACAGAAAGAGAGGGAGAGGCAGGGGTCAATGAATTAGATTTTTACTTTATGAATTTATCGACCACAAAATGTTAAGGGTTACTTTAACCATAAATGAGCTCACCCTCTTGTTGTCTAAACCATGCCTTTCTTTCAACAAAGGAAACGGCCTTGTTCTTTTTCCAGGCAATGAATGGCTACTGAAGATGTCAAGACTTAGAAATGATGTTACAAACAATCATCTTAATAGTATGATAAAAGTGGTTGATAAGACTAGTACACAATATTTTTCTATAGCCAAGTGATTGTTTTAGAGTAAGAAACAGCTGTTATTCACCTTCAGTGTGACGGTAAGGGATGCGATTAGATCATTATTAGCCCTTGTATTAGAAGGCATCTTCTGTAATTCAATCAAAAGTGGAGACTAGGGTTGCATCAATTCCTTTCCCTCCTATTTCGTCATGCTCTACATCACTTTTAAGGAAGCGTTCAGAGCGATGCATACTAGTAAATGAACGAATCCATTTTATGTGGCTTTTGAGTAAATGAAAGGTATTTGAAAGACCACTACGATTCTATTGCAATCTGTGTGTTTTGGATAAATAGAGCCAAGTATGAATACCTTGTTTATGTCAAACAACAATAACGCAGAAAAGAGAATATGGGGTCTTTTGTGGGAGTTTGAATGCATTCAAAACAACGATCTGAACTCATCTGTAAGCTGATGAGCTCAAAACATTTTTAGACCCTGCTTATGATGGTATTTAGTGTCATTCGCTTGTGCTTTGATTAACAAAATCCCTTTTACAAATAGGTGTAAGTATATGCAATGAGTAGGTTCAACTCAAGAATTAATTAAAGTCATGAATAAATAATTTTCATCTGTAAAATATATCAATTAAAGCATCTGTATATGTTTTATGAACATTATTAGTTTTCCGAGTTAGCAAATAGTCACACAGAAATATTTTTTATGATTATTTATTATAACTGAGCCTTATATCATGCCATGAAGTGGAAAAGAGCAAAACAAATGCTATCTTTAATATTCCAAAGCAACATGGGGGAGTAAATAATGACTCGAATAATGAATCTAAGATAACACCTCGAATACAGTCATTCAATGTAATTTTAAGTACAGCTAATGGGCTACTGAGCATTATGGGGTTAAAATGAATGGATGGAAAAAAAGATCCAATTGTAATCCACTATCATGTGGAAGGATCAGCTGGGCGCGCTATCTGACGTCTCATCTCTGGAAAGAGAACTGAAAAGCCGGAGGAAAATGCAACAGCAGCCTCGGTGCAGCCACAGACAGAAAACAAATAAAAGATCCAATTTTAATCCTTATCTCGACTGGGATCGGATCGCTGTTTATCTGAACTCATATCGCCTTTTTCAGAGAACAGTGACGTTTCCACAACAGTATTAAACAGGAAGCCACGGTTACACTTGGGTTGGAGCAGACGAAAGCACTTTTACAAATGAGAAAACTACAATAAAGCGAATTTATTATACACAATTATCACCGCTGCTGGGTTTGAAAAATGAAGCGCGAGTTCGTTGAGAAGCGTTGACATGTGCCGCATGCTTTTACAAAACGACCCGCGCGTCCTGAAATCTACTGGTTAACAAGGTGATTGTTGCTTAATAAATGTACCCAATTCTAATTTTCAAATATCCACCAAAGCAAGCACTGCTTTAAAAATAAAAATAACTCACACATCTAAAGTGTGCCATATGTCTCGTGTTAATACTGTCAGTTCTCACGAATAAGTTCAAAACCATGGCAACGCTGCGCTCAGAAATACAAAACAAAAACATTAATATCCCGTCATATTAATAACGTCACACACTTTATACAATCAGTCAGCCTTCAAAACAACAGCACTGTAAGTAGTGAAACTTTTAAAACGCTTACGTTTGATCTGCCGGGGTTTGCTCTGCTTTCTTCGGGACATGCTTTATTTTATTCCGTCGGTCCTGCTTTAGTTGCGGTAAAAAGCGATCCGTCCTCCGGGGCGACTAGCAGTAACAGCGGCACTGGATCACAGTTCTCTGGCCGTCCGGAGACACCCGCATGACCTGTACTTTGATATTCAGAGCCCAGAAAGAGCTACCTGTGGCCGAGTGAACCTTAGTTACTTTTCGACGTCTTCCCAGATGAGCGATCTATCCTTTCCGTCAGCCACAGTACACTCGAGAGCCCTGACAGCGCGCGTGCAGCTGGGGGAAACTAAACCTTTAGCTTTTTAATGATTTGTTTATGTCTAGTCCGGTGAAGCGCAGTCAGAGGAGCGCAGTTCTCTACGGGGCTCGATCGACACATGAAACAGTGGCGCTGATATGTTATGACACGCCCCCTTCACGCCCCTTGCGTATGATGCCATGCCGCACGCGCCCGCGCTCACGGAGAGAGAGCTCACGGTCCTCAAATACCACATCACACTTCCATCAGTGGAAGGCGTTAAATGAAATGTTTGCATGAAAAACTATTTGAGCGAGTATTATTATTATTAAATAACGATTATTATTATTATTATTATTATTATTATTATTATTATTATTATTATTTATTAATTAATTAAGTCTATTAAATATACAAAAAATATTTATTAATATGTAATTACTATTCTAAAACAGATTCTAACATATTAATATTATGGATGAATTTCTCAATAGTATTACTAAAAAAAGTATTATTATTAAGCAATAATAAAATCACTTTTATATTATTACTTGTATTATTATTAATATTATTATTATTATTACTATTGTTATTATTATTATTATTATTATTATTATTATTATTATTATTATTATTAT
>CAIGQQ010004600.1:1489011-1527693 GCA_903798035.1 Danio albolineatus | reverse complement strand
ATTATTATTATTATTATTATTATTATTATTATTATTATTATTATCCTAATTAAGTATTTATTTGTGTTTATACACACACGCACGCACACACACACACACACACACACACACACACACACACACACACACACACACACACACACACACACACACACACACACACACACACACACATATATATATATATATATATATATATATATATATATATATATATATATAAAGCTATTACAATTAATTACATATAGATACTAATATATTAATAATTATGGATGAGTTTCATAATTATATTATTAATAATAGTATTATTATTAATTAATAGCAAAATCCCTTCTATATTCTTCTTTTAGTCATATTTTATGTAATTATTTATTATAAATATATTAAACATATAAGTTTTTACTTAACTGTTCTAAAATAGATTCTAATATTTGAATAATTATTGATGAATTTCTTAATGGCATTAGTAATTATTAAGTATTAATAATAAGTATTAATAGTATTAATATTCAATAATGATGAAATAATTTCTGTATTATTATTTGTATTATTATTGTTAATAATATTAATATTTTACTATTATTAGTTATATATTAATACATATTCTAAAATATTTTATAATAAATTACCTCAGTAATGCTTTTAATAATAATTAATGAATAACAAAACAAACAAAATAAATGTTATTATTATTAACTATATTATTCGATAATATAGATAATTAGCACAAAACATAGTCTAATAAAATAAATTAACAATGCAATTATTAATTGTTATTGAATTATAATAAATATATAATATTATATACTGATTTCTGATGTTGTAACATGACAATATTATTCAATAAAACCAATTAAATGGTATTTGTATTATTTGTGTATTCTTTTTTTCAATTTATGAACCTATTATTAATTATTAATATTTACTCATCATTTTATTATTAGTATTAACCATTTACCATCATTATTAGTTAGCAATATATAATAAAATATCATTATACAAATATATCAAATACATTTATTTTAATAATAAAATAACTATATTATAACTATATATAAGTATTATATTATCAAAATCATCACGTCATTATTTTGGTTCATGTTGCATTGTATTTATATATTATCTAATTTATAGTTGGGCAATGCTGTGGCACAGTTGGTAGCGCTCTCGCCTCACAACAAGAAGGTCGCTGGTTTTGGTCTTGGCTGAGTCAGTTGCCTTTCTGTGTGGAGTTAGCATTTTCTCCCTGTGTTCACGTGGGTTTCCTTCGGGTGCTCTGGTTTCACCCACAAGTCCGCTGCGTAAAACATACAAACATGTATGCTGTATAAGTTGGTGGTTCATACCACTGTGGCGACCCCAGATTAATAAAGGGTCTAAAAGAAAATGAATGAATGAATAATTCATAGTATATAACCTAAAAAATTTTTTATTTAAGTGTTATTATTTTGACTTCATTTATTATTATTCATAAAATGTAATTCTGTACACATTTCAACATTATTGTCCTCTTTTTCTACTGTATTATTTCATTTCTCTCTTCAGGAATCAGTAATTACTATTCTACTCCTTTAAATAAGATCATAGTAACCTGTATCTCTAAGTAAAAGGATGGATGGTGATTATACAAATACAAAAGTCATGCAATTATAGCTGTCAGTCTTGCTCTATAATTATCAGTGAGAATGGTGCTACTGTTCTCTCAGCACAGTAAATGCTGGCACTGTGACCTCCTCAAAAACTCACTGCTTCCATCTACTGACCAAGAAAAAAGATGATATTACCTTCAGTGGTGAGCTGACTTAAAAGAAGCATTCCTGTCCAACCACAACATTTGAATATGAGTCAAAAACCTCAACCATGCCATACAGTATGCAACAATAGCCATCCTGGAAGTTAAAGCAACCGCAAATACTGGTAAAGGACAAAAATACACTGCATTTCTTTATAGGTTCCATTTAAAGGGGGAAAACGGGTGATCGATTAAGTGCTACAACATAACATTTGTTAATCTTGATGTTAGCAGCCACTGGAGTGCCTCTATAGGCATATATCAGTACGTTCAAGAAATAACTGTAATAATGATTAATTTGGCTGTTGGATACTGGATATGGTCAAATTCATCATTCCTCAAATTAATCATGTGGAGCAAATATCATTGTTCAGACCAATCAGAGTGCCTGTTGTGTAAAACATAAACAAACTCAATTATATTACATTTAAGTTACCTACATTTCGTAATGGTTACCATTTGATAGCATACCTCACTTTGGAACCTACATTATATACAAAGGCAACAGCTGGGTTAAAGCTTTAAATGTTTTATGGTTTACCCATATTTTGCCAAAATCTGGGTTAAAATAGAACATTGATTTTACAGTGTAGATTTGAAGAAATACAAGTCAGGATTTTCAATTGTGGACGTGGCGTCACGGTAGCAGTGGGTAGCACAGTCGCCTCACAGCAAGAAGGTTGCTGTGTCAGTTGGCATTTCTGTGTGGAGTTTGTTCTCTCCGTGTTGGCATGTATTTCCTCAGGGTGCTCTGGATCCACAGTCCAAAGACATGCACTATAGCTTAATTGAATAGACTAAAATGGCCATAGTGTGTGTGTGTGTGTTTGTGTGTGTGTAAATGCAGGAGTGTATGGGTGTTTCCCAGTGTTGGGTTGTGGCTGGTAATGAGCAGCATTGAATAAGTTGGCGGTTCAATCTTCTGTGGTGACCCCTGAATAATAAAGGGACTAAGCCAAAAAGAAAACGAATGAATGAATGATTGTGGAGGTTGAGAGGTAATAAGATAAGTTAGAAAGCGTTATTGCAAATAAGAAATGAAGAGGAAATACAACCCAGGCTCGTTCTGGAGGCCTTTTTTTTAAAATCCACCAGAGGCCACTGTGTACGCTATTTAAGATCTTAAGTTTCTCTAGCGAGTGCCATTCACGCCTGCTGTTCTCGCGTAAACTCACCAGAGGCCACTGTTGACTGACTAACTGGATCGATCATCTGACCCACCCTCCTCCTTCCCTAAACCCAACCAATATTGTTTTCAAAAGCACCGATTGACCCACTCACCCACTTTCCTTAACCAAACCAACAGTTTTAAAAAAGCAATCCAGAAAAAGAAAAGTCCTCATCTGATTTTTATCACGTTTTAAGTTTTTTTTTTTTCAACATTCTCACCATTATTTACTTGTTTATTTAATTTTTTGGCTTCTGTTTTTGTCTTACCTGCTTTCTAAAACCATTCTTTACCGAATTCAAACCTTGTCATCATGATCAACCTCTCTCTGCATCTCAAGTCTGCCAACATACATGGCGAGCTAACTGGAGAGACTGGTAATATTAGGAAAGCTGTCCATATGGAGGTAAGCTGGTAAGCGTGAAAAGGAAAAGCCTCACACTCATACCGCCTCGTAGCATTCATTTTAAAGATGAACTGCAGCCATATGTACTACTGGCATGGTACGTAATCTCCAAAAATGTACTGTATATAGGGCTACGTTTTCAGAATGAGCCTATGTTAAAACTATATATTTATATATATATATATATATATATATATATATATATATATATACTGTATATATATTTTTTTCCAAAGTGACAAGTTGTATAATCACTTACTTTTATTTTTAGTGACAGAGAAGTGAAACCGAGCTGTCAGTTCTTCCCTGTTACTGGATCAGTATCTTTCAAGCTTGCCAGCACTTGTGGTTCTAACCCAGAATTGTTAACTGTTATACCACCAGTTAGTCAAATATTCAATCATGAAAAAAATCATAAAATCCAATGTACAAGTTGATGTCATTGGATACAGCTTTTAACTTCCCAGTTTTGTAACCTTCAAACATTCCTGAAGGCTTCGTTCAATAAAGCCGGCATAAGACATGAATTATTAACCTACATGTGAAGAATCTGAGCCTCTGTGACACTCTTTTACTGTCTGCATTAACACAAGCTTTATCACTGAACCTTTTTGATGAAAGAATTTACTGTGGTGGCAAATGAATTTATCCATATGGGAGAATGGCTGAGGATAAAACATATATATATATTTTATATGTCAGTGTTTGATTTATTTGATACAGTGCATCTGGTAAGTATTCATATTGCTTCACTTTTTCCACATTTTTTTATGTTACAGCGTCATTCCAAAATGGATTAAAGCCATTTATTTCCTCAAAATTCTACACACAATACCCCATAATGACAATGTGAAAAAATATTTTTTTTTTAATTGTTGCAAATTTATTAAAAATAAAAAACCTGAAAAATCACATGTACATAAGTATTCACAGCCTTTGCCGTGAAGCTCTAAATTGAGCATGAGTACATTCTGTTTCCATCATTCTAGAGATGTTTCAGCAGCTTAATTGGAGTTCACCTGTGGTAAATTCAGTTGATTGGACATGATTTGAAAAGGCATACACCTGTCTATATAAGATCCCAGGGTTGACAGTGCATGTCAAAGCACAAGCCAAGCATGAAGACAAAGGAATTGTCTGTAGACCTCCGAGACAGGATTGTCTCCAGGTACAAGGCTAAGGAAGGTTACAGAAAAATGTCTGCTGCTCTGAAAGTTCCAATGAGCACAGTGGCCCCCATCATCCATAAGTGGAAGATGTTTGAAACCACCAGGAGTCTTCCTAGAGCTGGATGGCGATCTAAGCTGAGTGATCAAGGGAGAAAGGCCTTAGTCAGGGAGATGATCAATAACCCGATGGTCACTCTGCACTCTCAGAAAAAAAGGTACACGATGATACAAATAATGTTCCTTAAGGAACAGTTTTGTACCTTTGTAAAAATTGTACCTTATATGGTACTGAAAAGACCTCTTATGATACTGTTCTGTGCCTTTTATGGTACAACTGAAATGAAGGTACACAATTGTTCTCATATAAAAGGTACAAAAGTGTTGAACAATTCCTTCTTTATTACAGTATCTATGAAAATAAATATGACTTGAAAGGGAAAGTGATTTTTATGAATCATTTCCATATTAAAACAAGAATTTATTATTTAAAAGTATATATTTAAAGATGCTTATAATACAATAATACAAAACAACTGGTAAAACATAAAACTATAGGGATTGTGAACTAAACATTTAAGGCATTTTAATAAATGTTTGGTAAGAATTTTTGACAGTGTTAAGGTACAAAGTGTCTTGTCACTGTGGTGGTCCCTTTCACAAAGTATACAATATTGTATCTGCAGGTTTTTTTTAAAAAAGGTACATTTTGGTTTCCCATGGTACAAATCATGACCTTAAAAGGTAAAAATTAGTTTCTTTTCTTAAGGTACAATTCTGTCCCATAAAAGGGTACTGCCCCAGTGACAAGGGTTTGTACCTTCTTTGGTACAACATTGTACCATTTTTTCTGAGGGTGTGTCTGAGCCCTAGCATTCTTCTGTAGAGAGAGGAGAACCTTACAGAAGGACAACCATCTGTGCAGCAATCCACCAATCCGGCCTGTATGGTAGAGTGGCCAGACGGAAGCCACTTCTCAGCCTGGAATTTGCCAAAAGGCATCTGAAGGACTCTCAGACCACAAGAAACAAAATTTTCTGGTCTGATGAGACTAAAATTTAACTCTTTGGAGTGAATGCCAGGCGTTACGTTTGGAGAAAACCAGGCACCTATCATCACCAGGCTAATACCATCCCTAGGGTAAAGCATGGTGGTGGAAGCATCATGCTGTGGAGATGTTTTTCAGCAGTAGGAACTGGAAGACTAGTCAGGATAGAGGGAAAGATGAATGCAGCAATGTAGAGAGACATCCTAAATGAAAACCTGCTTCGGAGTGCTCTTGACCTCAGACTGGGGCGACAGTTCATCTTCCAGCAGGACAATGACCCAAAGCACTCCACCAAAATATTAATGGAGTGGCTTCACAACAACTCTGTGAATGTCCTTGAGTGGCCCAGCCAGAGCCCAGAACTAAATCCTATTGAATATCTCTTGAGAGATCTCAAAAAATGGCTGTACATTGTTTATTCCCTTCCAACCTGATAGACCTTGAGAGGTACTGCAAAGAGGAATGGGCAAAAATTCCCAAAGACAGATGTGCCAAGCTTGTGGCATCATATTCAAAATGACTTGAGGCTGTAAATGCTGCCAGAGGTGCATGAACAAAGTATTAAGCAAAGGCTGTGAATACTTATGTGCATGTGACTTTTCAGGTTTTTAATTTTTAATAAATTTGCAACAATTTCAAAAAATCATTTTTTCACATTGTCATTATGGGGTATTGTGCATAAAATTTGAAGAAATAAATTAATTTAATCCATTTTGGAATAAGGCTTTAACATAAAAAATGTGGAGAAAGTGAAATGCTATGAATACTTTCCGGATGCACTGTTTGTTTAGCTAACATTATTTGAGAATGTAATATTTTACACTTACTTAAGCTAGCAAAACCAATCAGGATAGAGCAAAGAGACTTAATGCAACTCTGCTATTTACATTTAGATTAAGCAGATGATTTTATCCAAAGCGGCTTACAAATGAGGACAATAGAAGCAAGTCAAATCACCTGAACAGCAACAGTAAAATGCTGTGACAAGTCTCAGTTAGTCAAGCACATTGTACACTGAAAGATAAACATACAATTAGATAGATTTAGAATAGAATTGGAGGATCGATGACACAGATTTTTGTGAATGAAACCAAGAAAGTAAAGGACTCAACTTCTTGTGTACAATCCAGGTAAATGGGTGCAAAGTGGTTGCTTTTTAGGCAAATGTCAACACTTTGAATATGATCAGATGGCAACAGGCAACCAGTGTAAATGGATGAACAATGGATTGTGACACACATTTTTCTGATAATTAAAGACCACTATCACTACGGTATACCAAATTCGCAAAGGATAGACGCTATTGGTTGAGGAAGGCCGTCAAGTGAGCATTGTAATAGTCTGAACATAATAATACAAGCAGTTGAGCAGCTTATTTTAAAAGCAAAGGCAGGATAATGCAAAATGTGGTCAGTAAAGTTTAGCTGATTATCAAATACAGCTCATAGGTTGTACTGGAAAGGGTTGGATGGATGAGTTGTGCTAAAGTTCTGGGTTGGCTCTTATCTGAAGAAGCTCTGTGACCACAAGGTTGAGATGAAGGTGACTGTCTTTAATCCAGCAAGAAATGTGTGTCAGACATGCTGAAATTTGAGCAGCTAGTGTCAGATCATTAGGCTGGAATGAGAAGTAGAGTTGGCTATTGTCAGCAAAGCATTCATAGGGAAAAACATATTTCAGACTGACAGACCCAAGTGATGCCATGTACAGCTGAAATCAGAATTATTAGCTCTTCTTTTTTAAATATTTCCCAAATTATGTTTAACAGAGCAAGGACATTTTCACAGTATGTCTGATAATATTATTTCTTCTGGAGAAAGTCTTATTTGTTTTATTTCGGCTAGAATAAAAGCAGTTTTTAATAAACAAAAAAACATTTTAAGGTCAATATTATTAGGGGGGCTAAGAATTCAGGGGGGCTAATAATTCTGACTTCAACTGTAAATGGAGAAATTATATTTTGTAAAATATAGTACAGTTCTGTCCAAATAGCTTCCAAAAGTTGATTTAGCATCATAAGTGCCCTTTAAGTGATGTATTCAACACAAGCTCATTTTGAAAATGTAGCCTTATATACATTTCTGTAGATCTAGAATTATGTGGCCAGAGCTACGTATGGCTGCATTTCATCTTTAAAACAAACACAACAGGGCAGTGTGATGCTGTTCCGTTTCTCACTTATCAGATGATTGCTTACCTCCGTATGGATGGCTTTCCCTCTGTTACCAGTTTGTCCGGTAGTTCGACATGTACATTGGCTGGCTTGAGATGTAGGAAAGAGTTGACTGTGACAACAGGGTTCAAGTTTGGTGAAGAACAGTTCCAGAAAGCAGGTAAAACAAAAGTTACAAAGTAGAATAAACAAGTCAATAACAGGGTGAATATGTGGTAAAATCTGAAAACGTGGTAAAAATCAGGGGGCTTTTCTTTTTTTGGATTGCTTTTTAAAACACTGCGGTTGAGTTTTAGGGAATTGGGTGGGCCGATCAATCGGTGCTTTTTAAAACACTATTGGTTGGGTTTAGGGAAGGAGGAGGGTTTGTCAGTCGATTGGTCAGTCAGTCAGTCAGTCATTCAGTCAGTAAAGAGTCAGTCGACAGCGGCCTCTGGTGGAATTACATGAGAACAGCACTTGCGAGACAAATTTGTGATCTGAAAAAACATACACAACAGCTTCTGGTGGATTTGCGAAAACAAAAACTGCAACAAAAAAAACTGTAGCTTCTGCGACGGTATTTAGCTCTCTCCAGAAATGTATATAGGGCTACATAATCAGAATGACCCCGGGTTGAACGTATTAAGTTTTTCCAAAAAAAAAAGCAGACAGCAGCCTATTTGTCATCTGAAACACCTTTGAAACATTTAATGGCTTAAAACAGTTTGAATTGTTTACTGACTAGTAGTTTACTTATTATGTTGGAATAAAGAGTCTACAGTCTACAGATTTTACAGAAACTAAATTACAGGAGAAGTTATATTCTGTGGACACAAGGGCACTAAAAACCGAGTTAGTGATGTCATCTAGCGGTGGTGTGTGGATCTGTCCCCACGTTGTACAAAGTACTGTAAAAACCTGTTGAATATTACTTCGATCACTGTTTAACACTATACAACATTGAAACTGATGAAACAAACAAAATACTTGAATTGTAAGGCCAATATCAAATATTTTTATAAAAATACTATTTATTATTATTTTTAGAAGTATTGTTTCTATTATTGATTTAAACACACACACACACACACACACACACATATATTTATCATAATATTTTTTTTGGGGGGGGGGGGGGGGGGGGGGTATCGTCTTCCTTCTTTTTTTGTCCTCAGCTGATTACATGCTTGAGTATTTTACATTTCACAAAAATAAGCACATAGTGAATGTTGAAAAGTTGTGAGCTCATAGAATCGATGAGGGAGTAGAACATGGAGGAATGAGAAGGTAGGAGAATGTTTTAAAGAGCATGTGAGTTAATTTATTATGATAGTAGGTTCTTTACTGTACACATTATTAAACAAGGAAGACAGTAGTGACAGACTGTGCCTATACAGGATGTTAGTAGCATTGTAAGTGTCAAGTGATGATAGCATTAGTTGGAAGAAGTGAATTTTCAATCATATTGGAGAGTTGAGGGGATGAGTGACCATATAAGTTAAACTGGAACGAGACACGTGAAGAAGTATGAGTTGTGTCACAGTGTTTACACACAGCATGTTTTTCTCTTCTCAGTACAAAGATTGTGCACACAACTGACAGTCGATTTGTTTCTTTGGGTGAAGCAATATCAGGTTAAAGAGCAATATTTTGTAACTGAGTTCGTCTGATTGATTGTTTTGAGAGGTCTATACAGTATTTAAGGCCTGAGTCTCTGTGAGTCTTTCATGAAAAAGCAGCCATGATAAAAGACGTTTTGCTTTGCTTGTGTTTGACCCTGGCACCTGTCTGGAGCGCTCCTGTACAGGAAGGCAAGTATTTTTAAATACATTTATTTATATTTATATACATTTTTGAATTTTCTGTTATTGTGCTGTATGTTCAGATTCTGGGCCAGTGGCTGTTTTGAAGCATGGCAGTGTCCGTGGGCAATATGTGAAAGTTAAAGGATCTGCAGCTGTTGTTGAACAATATTTGGGCATTCCTTTTGCCCAGCCGCCTGTTGGCCCTCACCGTCTAGCAGCTCCACAGCCTGTACAAAAATGGGAGGGCATAAGAAATGCCACTAACCACCCTTTGATGTGAGAATAAAACCAACAATAAGATTCGCTAAATATTTGTATGTTGTCAATCACTATCGTGGTAGTTTTTCAAAAGTAACAATTTTATACCATATTTACGCCTTAATATGCATTTTAGTACCATAAATATAGCTTTTATCACCTAAAGAGTATATGCAAATTACTACTGAAATGATTTGAAAAGGTATTGCCAGCACAACTGTTGCACGTTTTTACAGTTTATATTTTATTCATAAAATTGTATATAAATATTTAAAATCTGTTTTAAACACGCTTTAAAGTTTTGAGGTGCAGCTGATTACAGAGTTTTGTGGGCATTTTTTATACTCATTGCTGCGGAGACATTTTCATATGCGCCTATCAATCAACTGGGTGCATATGAAAAACCACAATCCTACTGAAGTGAGCCACAAAACTGCTAAGATTCGGATTCTATTGTAATAGAAAACTTTAAAATAGAGACTAATTTTGTTTATATCACTCCAATATGACAGTAAATACATTTTACCTAAATGCAGGTCTGCCTTGGTTTTGCATCATAGGTGCCTTTAACATTCACAAATGTTTCCTAATTTATTGATTTGCACTATATTTAATCCTTTTGATCATTTTTTCTGTATTATATTTACCTCCATTTACCTTCTTTTCTTCTCTTGCTGCATTGCAGGTGCCTTCAAAACCCAGATATTATGCCAATAGTAGCAAAATCTATTAATTTGGAAGTTACAACTATAGGAGTCTCAGAGGACTGTTTGTATCTGAATGTTTACACTCCATCTCAAAGATCAGAATCAGACAAACTTCCAGTGAGTACTGAACAACTGAATAAATGTATCTAAACTGGAGGCCTTCACTTTGACTTTTGAATTAAGTCACATACAATCTTGTAACACAGAAATTAAGTAAAACATATTCTTTAATGCTTTATTGTTGATTTTTCCATGCCTTTTAATAAAAAGAAATCTTCGAAAACCAACAGGTAATGGTTTGGATTCATGGAGGGGGTCTGGCCATGGGTGGAGCTTGCACTTTCAAGGAATTGTGCTTGTTTAACGGATCCCCACTGGCAGCCTATGAAAAAGTAGTTGTTGTTGTCATTCAGTATCGACTTGGAGTATTAGGATACTTCAGGTAATCGTTTATGATAGAGAAATGCTGTGCACTACTCATTCAAATTAAGAATGATATATAAATCACTGTATATTGAAAACTCTAAAGACTCTCCTTCTATGATGGGCTGTAATAATAAGACGTTCTTCTGGTTTCAGCACAGGAGATCAGCATGCGCAAGGAAACTGGGGTTTCCTCGACCAGATCGCAGCTTTACAGTGGGTGCAGGAAAACATTGAGGCTTTTGGAGGAGACCCTCAGTCTGTCACCATAGCTGGAGAGTCTTCAGGAGGAGTCAGTGCCTCTTTGCTGGTCAGTAACTTGGGCAGCATTTTTTTTCATAATACAAAATACACTCATCGACCACTGCATTAAATGCACCTGTTTAACTGTAAAAGAAACATCAGCTCCATTGCAGAACTCACTGCACGTTGGGATATAGATGTGGCCAAGAAACTCAAACTGAGCATCAGAGTGTGAAAGAAAATAAATTAAGTTACTTTAAACATGGCTTGAAGACCAGTTGATCTGAGGGTTCACAGACAATTGCTACCTAGAAAAGTTACCAGTTCACAGAAAAGTTACCAATTTTTACAACCGAAATCTGCAGAAAAGCATCTCTGTATGAACAAGAAGTCCAATCAAGCAGAAGATCACAATAGCTTCTAGCTGTCAAATCTATGCCACAAAAAGCTAACATTTTTGAGGGCAAAGGGGGGTTCATCCTGTTATATTCTGTATTTTATGATTGATCAGTACATTATAGGGGTACACTTAACTTTACTTTGAAACTAATACAATAATAGGCCATTTTAAAAATCTACTGCAAGGGGTTGAATTTATTTCAAATATGTTTTCTTATGTGGTCTTCTAGACATTGTCACCTATGACCAAGGGTCTGTTTCAGCGGGCCATTTTTCAGAGTGGGGTAGCAACTGTGAATGGATACTTTGTCAAAGACCCTTCAACATATGCAAAGGTACAGTATTTAGTCAAAAACACTATAACTGTCCAACAATTTCACAGGGAACTAGAAAAAATTATGTCAGATGTCAAGATTTTATTAAGAAAGATTATTATAACAGTTTAAAAATAAGCTGATTTCAGTGTGTTTGAGCAGGTGATTGGAAATCTTACTGAATGTGATATCAGCTCTTCTGAAGTGTTGGTCAAATGCATCAAAGACATGACTGAGGAACAGTTCATCAAAGCAGCTAAAAAGGTAGCAAGAAAGAATTTGGTTCTTTTCTTAATAAGAAATACAAACAGATTAGCAGATAATTGATGCCCACAATATTCTGTTAGAAACACTTTTTCCCCGGAGCAACAGTTGATGGGAAATTTATTAAAGCTGCGCCGGAGGAGATCCTGAAGAGCAAAGACTTTCAGAAAGTTCCACTTCTTATTGGAACAACAAACCATGAATTTGGGTGGATGCTCCCCTTGGCAAGTGTCATAAAACTTTTGGATAAAATGGTTAAATTAATCAAAAGGTTTATGAACCTTAGAATCAGTAATAAATTTGTTTGTTGTTTTATTTCAGATTTTTCTCTCAACACAATGGATAAAAGGGATGGACAAAAAATCAGCAAAAGACATTTTGGGCCTTTTTAACCAAGCTGCAGTAAAACAATTTTATCTCTTTCTTTCCAAATGGTTTATAGTGATTTATAGATACAATTTAACACTGTGTTCTTTTGCTTTGACTGTATTTAGATAATTTGTAGTATTTGTCGCACTCTAGTGGCCACAGAACAAACTACCATAATATATTCCGTATAATGAGTGAATGTTCATTCGGTCATTACAGGCTTCAGGAGCCAATGGAATCATAGCGGACGAGTACTTAAAAAATGCTAAAACCCCAGAGGAGATTCGAGATGCATTTACTGATATGCTCGGGGATATTATCATGGTGATACCCTCCATCACAGTTGCGTCTTATCACAGAGGTTTGTTGGCAATAGTTGTTTGTTCTACTGTTGATCGTAATCTTCAGTCTTTTTTTAACTTCTGCTCTTAAAGGTATGATAGCCTATAAAGCAGTACAGCAAAAAGTTGTGAATAGAGAAAAATCTGACCGGTTGCGTAGTGTCCAGAAATGTTTATGTAGCCTGTACAGTTAAAGTCAAAATTATTAGCCCCCCTTTAATTTTTTTTCTTTTTTGAATATTTCTTAAATGATGTTTAACAGAGCAAGGAATTATTTACATTAATATATTTTATATTTTTCTTCTGGAGAAAGTCTTGCATACCTGTCAACCCGTTTTTTTAGGGATTCTCCCGTATTTTACAGTTCTATCCCACTACCATCCCGTAAAGGTATTTTCCCGTATTTCTCCCGTATTTTCAGTCTTTCTCTGAAGGGTGGCAATAAACATAAAAGAGCCGATCCTCCCTATACGCAACCCATCACCGAATCACCAGGGGCCGTCTGTTCTGTGCTTTCGTTTTATTTAGGCATGAAAACACTTTGAAATAAATATAAAAATGGCGGGATTCCCTTTCTTTTTCATTACAGGTGCCGTCGCCCCTCCTATGCAATGCTCAAAACAGTCATAGAGCGGTGCGTGACTGTCAGCTGACGCGCTCCATAGTGATAAATACCAAAATACCAAAAGGATTATGTACATGCTATTTGAAGCAGAGCGAGTTTGGGTTTAAACAGACATATGCACATAATTAATAATAATAACATCTAAATATGTCGATCTTCGTGTTTTTTTTTCTCAAAAACAACTAATTTGTCCTAAATGAGCATAAAAAGTTAGAAAAGCAATCTAATTCTTTTATTATAACGCTATTGTAATGTTATTTAATGTAATCAAAAATCTGAATAAATAAGATTCATTCGTTGCTCTTTAATCAGAATGTGTAAGTTATACAGTGAAGAAAAGGTTAATGAAATTTTATAATTTGATTTTATTTCTTTAAAATAGCTGTAACTTTAATAAGCTGAACTGTTTGCTAATTTATTTGCTGCTAATGTGTACTATTTATTTTTTCTTTCGTAAATAATAATAATAATAAAACATATTACTGACCGTTTAACAGTTTATTTACAATTAAACAGCTCCAAAAGAACATATTTAGTTAATTGGGTAGTTTTGTGTGTTTGTTTGTGTGTGTGTGCCTGTGTGTGTGTGGTAGTTTTTTTGTGTTATTATGGTGGGCATATCCCTATATATATTTTCACATTCCAATGTTGACAGGTATGCTTATTTGTTTTATTTTGGATAGAATAAAGCAGTTTTTAATAATAATAAAAAAACATTTTAAGGTCAAAATTATTAGCCCCTTTAAGCTATTTTTTTTCAATAGTCTACAGAGCAAACCATCGTTACTGTCATCATGGCATGTATAAAATAAATCTGTTATTAGAGATGAGTTATTAACACTATTATGTTTATTAATGTGTTGAAAAAATCTCTCCGTTAAACAGAAATAGGGAAAAAATAAACAGGAGGGTTAATAATTCAGGGGGTCTAATAATTCTGACTTTAACTGTATATTTAAACACGCTGTGGCGCAGTGGGTATAGCACTGGGTAAGCTAAACTGTCCGTATTGTATGTGTGTGAATACGTGTGTATGGGTGTTTCCCTGTGATGGGTTGCAGCTGGAAGGGTATCCGCTGCGTAAAACTTATGCTGGATAAGTTGGCGGTTCATTCCGCTCTGGTGACCCCAGATTAATAAAGGCACTAAGACGAAAAGAAAATGAATGAATGAATGAATTTATAAACACCTCTAGCACCACCAACCGTTTTGATTTACACTCATGTTTATGATAATAACTTTTGAATGATAAGAAGCAAATTAATTTTTTTCTTCAGACTTCTTGGCTCAAGATGTTTCTGTTGCACTCTGTGACATCATCTTTCTATATTTTATACTGAATATTATTCATTCATTCATTCATTCATTTTCTTTTCGGCTTAGTCCCTTTATTAATCCGGGGTCGCCACAGCGGAATGAACCGCCAACTTATCCAGCATTTGTTTTACGCAGCGGATGCCCTTCCAGCCGCAACCCATCTCTGGGAAACACATTCATACATTCTCATTCACACACATTCACTACGGACAATTTAGCTTACCCAATTCACCTGTACCGCATGTCTTTGGACTGTGGGGGAAACCGGAGCACCCGGAGGAAACCCACGCAACCACGGGGAGAACATGCAAACTCCACACAGAAATGCCAACTGGCCCAGCCGGGGATCGAACCAGCGACCTTCTTGCTGTGAGGCGAACGTGCTAACCACTCGGCCACCGTGGCGCCCTATTGAATATTATACATTTAAAAAACTACTCTTTTGAAGTCCTCCTAGAGCAATAGCTACGTATGTTTCCATTAATCAGATTTCAGACTTCAGACCATGCTGACAAAGAGTTATCAAACCATTCTCAAATAATCCACAAACCAATTTGATAAAGTGCAGGTGAGGCAACTTTACTGCAATGACATAGCTTGGTTATACCTTGTATATGAGTAGATATACAGATATTTGATATTGATATACAGATAGTATTTGATATACAGATAGATGTTTTTTTTTTGACATCCATGACCTGAGCCTCTGTTACCTGCACAGTTTGGGCACAGTGACAATTAATAGTCAAGAAATATTAAGGACTGCTATATTTGCAACAAACTTCTAACAGTTTGGACAAAAGACACAACATTCTTACCAGCATATTGAATTAAACTATGGCAAGCGATTCGACTTTTATTCATTTTCAGGATATTAATCCTAAAATTAAATAACTTGATGCATTGTTGATGTTGTATTTTTATATGTAGAATTCATATCGATCCTTTTTGACAAGAACGCTTGAAATTTCTGATATCAAGAATTGAATTGTCAACTGATATCAAATTGAATTCTTAATATCAACAATCAGCATTCTTGATATCAAGAATTCAGTTTCTGATATCAAGAACTCATATCCTGAGAATGAATAAAAGTTAAAACGACTTGCCACTTTTGGTCATCGATCATTTTTAATTTAGTCTTAACATGCTCTATGTTATTAAAGCATTGGCTGAAAATTTTATTTGGTTTTAAAAGTTTAGGTGCTAAAATCTGATCCTCATTGGCATGCTTAGTATATCATTTTGTCTCTTATGTGCTTGGCTATTATTTTCCATAATCTTATATAATAACTTTACAGATGCCGGAGTGCCTGTGTATATGTATGAGTTCCAGCACCGGCCAAGTACAACTAAAAATTTCAGACCCAGTTTTGTGAAGGCCGACCATGGTGATGATGTTGGATTTGTGTTTGGGGCCTGCTTTTGGGATGTTCATGTCAAAGGTTTAGGTATGCAGGTCTAAGAATTTTAAACATTGAGTGTTGAAACTGCAAATAACAGCAATTGATGTGTAAATGGTGCTGAAGTGGTGATCTGGTTACTGATATCGACTCTTTATCGTCCACAGGAACACTCACTGAAGAAGAAAACCAATTATGCAGAACTGTCATGAAATACTGGGCTAACTTTGTTCGCACTGGGTGAGTGCTGCTTCAGATGCTGGACAGAATATTAGTGTTTGTTACTACTGATCATTTATATTTGGTTTGTACAGATCACCAAACCCCGCTCCAGTGCCCTGGCCTGTTTACGACCAGTATAATAAATACCTGAACCTGGGATTGCAGCAATCTGAGGGACAAGACCTTAAGAAGGACAGGCTGCTCTTTTTCACTGAAGAATTACCTAAAAAACTAGCTGCACTTCAAACAGCCTGAACAGTTATTACACCAATAAACTTGGTACTTCTGTGAACAAAAAGAAATCTAATTCAGACATCTGTGTGATCTGTTTTGATTATATAATGATCTATTTTTTGTCCGTTTTCAGGGAAAATTTTTGCAGCTTATTTAGATTTCTGATTAAAAATCTGAACGCTCCTTACTCGTTCTCTGATACAATCCAAGTTTAACAAGCTTTTAAAATACCAAGAATGTGAAATTAAAATGAAATTATAAAGCAGTTTTTACATTTAGAGGAAAACATTAAAAATATGTGTAAAAATACATTCATACGTAATGAAATGTGCACAAAATTGATGAGACTATTTATGTATTTATATACCAAATAATATAAATTATCAATCAATTTCATATTTTAATGTGTAATGACCATAGTTTAACATTTAGTATATGACTGTTCTACAACATACACTTATACATTATGAAATAAAGATAAAAAATATTACATAAAAAAAGTCTACAATGTCAAGAATTGACATTACTATTTACATCTCATATAATATGAATTAGCAGTCAGTCACCAATTTAAATCAATAATAATCCCGTTTTTACATTTGTATGTGTAAAGAACATACATGTATCATATTTACTACACAATTATATAGAGAGAAGAAAATACACTCACTTTTATAATTATGAATTATGAAAGTTTAAAAATGCTACATGTCAAATTGCTTAATTAGAAAGTAATATTTATACTTATACTTAAAAGTGATGTAAAATAGTGCATAAAGTGGTCTAATTGGGATGCATGCGTTCGTGGTTAAAAGTTTCACAAATCATTATTACAAATAAAAAAGTAAAACCTTATAATATATATATTTTTTCCTTAATGTGATATTGCTTCAAAAACATTTACGTTAAACAATTGGATTTGTCTAAATTTGAGTTGAAACCACAGTATTAGAGTGCCGATTTGAAGAAAGACCAGTTTATTTTATGTAGAAATCCTCAGCTAACCAGATTTTATTATTGTTTCTAATAGTTCTAGTTCAGTTACATTACAGTTTTATTCATTTATTTTTTTCCATATGGTTTTCTACTGTGGTTGAGTGGGTTTCCTCTAGGTGCTCTGGTTTCCCCCACAAGTCAAAAGACATGTGGTATAGGTGAATTGGGTAGGCTAAATTGTCCGTCGTGTATAAGTGTGTATGGATGTTTCCCAGAGATGGGTTGCAGCTGGAAGGGCATCCGCTGCATAAAACATATGCTGGAAAAGTTGGCAGCTTATTCTGCTGTGCTGAACCCAGATAAATAAAGGGACTAAGCTAAAAAGAAAATGAATGAATAATTCATAATATATTGTCAAGGTTTGGTGGTTGGGGAAAAGTGCAGGAAAATTGGAATTTATTCATTCATTCATTTTCTTGTCGGCTTAGTCTCTTTATTAATCCGGGGTCGCCCCAGCGGAATGATCCGCCAACTTATCCAGCATTTGTTTTACGCAGCGGATGCCCTTCCAGCCGCAACCCATCTCTGGGAAACATCCATACATTCTCATTCACACTCACACACTACGGACAATTTAGCCTACCCAATTCACCTGTACCGCATATCTTTGGACTTGTGGGGGAAACCGGAGCACCCGGATAAAACCCACGCAACCACGGAGAGAACATGCAAACTCCACACAGAAATGCCAACTGACCCAGCCGAGGCTGGAACCAGCAACCTTCTTGCTGTGAGGCGAACGTGCTACTCACTACGCCACCGTGGCGCCCAATGGGAATTTATTTATAATAAAATAAAACAAACAGCAAAATAAACAACCCCGAGGGTGAACACATTAATAAAAAGGCAAAAACAAACTTGACTGGGCTGGCAGGGAAAAAGCAGGGCTGGACCAGGCTGGACAAAACATGACAGGACAAGAGGTTAATCGACGACGAACTGGCACAGGACAGCAGACATGAGGAGAATATAAAGCAGAAATAATTAACAAACAAACAGGTGAACAAGATAGACTAATAATGGGTTAACAAGGAGGGTGGGGCTAGACAATAGACGGGAGAGCACATGACAACACAAGCCATGTGCTCACATAGAGACTAGAACACACAGCCAATGAGAGAACTCATCAACTGTGCTGCATGACGACATGTAAACATACACCACGTGCTACAACAACAACAGAGGACTGAACGCAAGACACAAGCACACGATAAAATGAAAACATCTTACCATGCGCTCACACATGCAGCGTGCATGTTCCATCACAGCACCAATCGAAAACGAAACTAACTAGACTTAGATGCTGGGAATGAAGCCACACGCTGCGGACATACAAACACAAACACTAGGACAAGAGCGCGCAATTGGGACACGCTCAGACCCTACGCGCTCGTATCAAGTGGAAGCGCGCACGGTCCAAGCGTGCCCACAATTGGCACTCATACAGAGACACAATGACAACACACAGGACTAGGCAGAGCTAGTGCCACCAAAACAAGAATTAACAAGACAGGAGTGGCAGAACCCTGACATAACCTAAAATTTATTTTGTTTAGGTTTCATTATTTTGACTTTATAATGTATTTATAATTATTCATAAAAGGTAATTCTGTACACATTTCAACATTATTGTCCTCTTTTTCTACTGTATTATTTCATTTGTCCCTTCAGGAATCAGTAATTACTATTCTACTCCTTTAAATAAGATCATAGTAACCTGTATCTCTAAGTAAAATGATGGATGGTGATTACACAAATACAAAAGTCATGCAATTATAGCTGTCAGTCTTGCTCTATAATTACCAGTGAGAATGGTGCTACTGTTCTCTCAGCACAGTAAATGCTGGCACTGTGACCTCCTCAAAAACTCACTGCTTCCATCTACTGACCAACAAAAAAGATGATCTTACCTTCAGTGGTGAGCTGACTTAAAAGAAGCATTCCTGTCCAACCAATTTGAATATGAGTCAAATACCTCAACCATGCCATACAGTATGCAACAATAGCCATCCTGGAAGTTGAAGCAACCGCAAATACTGGTAAAGGACAAAAATACACTGCATTTCTGTGTAGGTTCCATTAAAAGAGGAAAAAACGAGTAAACAATTAAGTGCTACAACATAACATTTGTTAATCTTGATGTTAGCAGCCACTGGAGTGCCTCTATAGGCATATATCCAGTACGTTCAAGAAATAAATGTAATAATGATGAATTTGGCTGTTGGATACTGGATATAGTCAAACTCATCATTCCTCGAATTACATTTGTATACTCTAATAACAGAACATTATGATCAATCATGTGGAGCAAATATCATTGTTCAGACCAATCAGAGTGCTTTCGTAATGGTTAATATTTGATTAGAAACCTCCCTTTGGAACCTACATTATGTACAAAGGCAACAGCTGGGTTAAAACTTTGGTCACACTTTATTTTGATGGTCTGTTTGTTGAATTTAAGTTACATTGTAACTAATTCTCATTAGATTATAAGTAGACTGTTAGGTTGGGGTTAGAGTTGGGGTTAGGGGTACGTTTTTTTTTCCTTCAGTTTTTAGTCGTGAATCCACCAGAGGCCGCTGTGTAAGTTTTTGAGATCTCAATTTTCTCTCATGAGTGCCATTTGCACCTGCTGTTCTTACCTAAATCCACCAGAGGCCGCTGTCGCAGACTGACTGACCGACCGACCGACCGACCGACCGACTGACTGACTGCCTGACTGACTGACCGAGACAGCAGAAAAATAACCACATATTTCCAATAAATCTGGGCTAGGTTTATTAGTGAATGTTGCAAAGTTGTTAGCTCTTATCAACAAGAGAGTAGAGAATGAGAATGGAGGAGAATGTCTTAAAGAGCATTTGAGTTAATTTTGTTATGATAGTAGGTCATTTTACTGTTGAATACATTAATAAAGAAGGAAGATAGTAGTGACAGACTGTGCCTATACAGGATGAAAAAGCAGAGCAGAGAGTGTCAGTGGCATTGTAAGTGTGAAGCGACAATAACATTAGTTGGAAGAAGTGACCTTTCAGTCATATAGGAGAGTTGAGGAGATGAGTAAGTTACAACAAAAGTACTATGAACTATGAGTTGTGTCACAGTGTTTATACACAGAATGTTTTTCTCTTCTCAGTACAAAGATTGTGTACACAACTGACAGTAGATTTGTTTTGTTGGATGAAGCAATATCAGGTTAAAGAGCAGTATTTTATAACTGAGTCTGTCCGATTGATTTTTTGCGAGGTCTGCATTTGAGGTTTTAGTCTCTCATGAAAAAGCAGCCATGATAAAACATGTTTTGCTTTGCTTGTGTTTGACCCTGGCACCTGTTTGGAGCGCCCCTGTACAGGAAGGCAGGTATTTTAAATACATTTATTTATATTTATATACATTTTTTAATTTTCTGTTATTGTACTGTATGTTCAGATTCTGGGCCAGTGGCTGTTTTGAAGCATGGCAGTGTCCGTGGGCAATATGTGAAAGTTAAAGGATCTGCAGCTGTTGTTGAACAATATTTGGGAATTCCTTTTGCCCAGCCGCCTGTTGGCCCTCACCGTCTAGCGGCTCCACAGCCTGTACAGGGATGGGAGGGCATAAGAAATGCCACCGAACACCCTTTGATGTGAGCAGAGCTTTAAAAGCAACTATACAATTCGCTAAATATTTTTTTGTTGTGAATCATTATTATGGTAGCTCTTCAAAAGCAACAATTTTATACCATATTTAACTCTAAAATCCGTTTTATTCATGCAATCAAAATCATTTTTTACCCCCTTTACAAGTAGGATAAGACTTTTATGTCTCCAGAAAGTGTCTGTTAAGTTTCAGCTCCAAATACCAATCAGATTATTTATTATACAATGCTGGAAATTGTAACCATTTTTCTATCCTGTGCCTTTAAATGCAAATGAGCTGGTTCTCCCTTCCCACCGTTCACATGTGCATGTCTGTGTCTGACAGAGACAGACACCGATGAAGCAGAAATACAGTTTATTAGTATTTTTTGATGTATTTGTGGGGGAGTGTTTTCTGCCTTTCTGAAATGAGTCACACATGCCATTACAAAGTTTTCAGTGGATACATACACACACACATTTAACTTTGCACTGTTTTTGCATGTCTGCTTGTAGCAAATGTGACAGGATACAAGTTAATATATGCTGCTTTATACACTGCTTTATCCATTTTGCTACTTTACAAAATAAAGCAGATTTAAGGTCCACATACCGGGCTCCTGTTGTGTGTTTGAAGCATTCTCGTATAGTTGTTGAGGCAGCTGTGACCAGGGGTTAGTGATTTTACTGTTGTTTTAAAAACGCTTTAAACTGGTAAAACTCATTCTTGAAGTGCAGCTGATCATGGAGAGTTGGAACAGATCTTTTAATCTCAGTTTCTTTGCAAATCTTGTTCTGTGGACCTGTTAATACACAGACATTTATATGCCCCTTTCAATCAGTTTAGTGGGTGGGGAAAACCACACTCCTATGTCGCATTGAGGTGGGCCTCAGAATGGCTGGGATTTGGATTCTATTTTAATGTCAGGAAGAAAAAAAAACATTTGGTTATATTACTTTAATATTACTGTAAACACACTATACATACACAGCTCTGTCTAAACAGCTTTCAGAAGTTGATTTTCCATCATAGGTACCCTTTAACATTTACGTTTTTCTGTATTCAGCCTTCATTTACCTAATTTTCAACTCTTGTTTCATTGCAGGTGCCTTCAAAACCCAGATATTTTGCCTATATTAGCAAAATCTGTTGATTTGGAAGTTACACCTATAGGAGTCTCAGAGGACTGTTTGTATCTGAATGTTTACACTCCATCTCAAAGATCAGAATCGGATAAACTTCCAGTAAGTACTGAACAACTGAATACATGTATTTAAACTGGAGGCCTTCACTTTGACTTTTGAATTAAGTCACATAAAATGCTGTAACACAAAAATTAAATATTAAGTTAAATTAAGTACTCTATATTGCTTCATTGTTGATTGATGATTTCCATTTCTTTTAATAAAAGAACTCTTTGCAAACCAACAGGTAATGATTTGGATTCATGGAGGAGCTCTGGTCATGGGTGGAGCTTGCATGTTCAAGGAACTGTGCATGTTTAACGGATCCCCACTGGCAGCCTATGAAAAAGTAGTTGTGGTTGTCATTCAGCATCGACTTGGAATATTAGGATACTTCAGGTTATTATTTATTGTGGAGAAAGCCTAAACAGTCTGCACTACAAATTCAAATAAAGACAAACAAATGAATCATTGTAGCTTGTAGACACTAAAGACTCTCCTCCTATGATGGGCTGTAATAATAAGACGTGCTTCTGGTTATAGCACAGGAGATCAGCATGCGCAAGGAAACTGGGGTTTCCTCGACCAGATCGCAGCTTTACAGTGGGTGCAGCAAAACATTGAGGCTTTTGGAGGAGACCCTCAGTCTGTCACCATAGCTGGAGAGTCTGCAGGAGGAATCAGTGCCTCTTTGCTGGTCAGTACATTCTGCGGCCCTATTTCCTTTCTCCTTCCTATATCTCCTTCTAATATAAAATACACTCGCTAAACTCTTTATTAAATGCACCCATTTAACTGTAAAAGATCTATAAACAGCCAGTGCCATTGTAGAACTGATTGCATGTTGGCACATAGATGTGGCCAAGAAATTCAAACTGAGCATCAGAGTGTGAAAGAAAATAAATTAAGTTACTTTAAACATGGCTTGGAGACCCGTTGATCTGAGAGTTCACAGAACGACCTGAAATGGACAGTGAAAAAATCCAATGAGAGGAAGATTGTGGTAAAAAAAAAGGGCATGCTAATGCCAGAGGTCAGAGAATTGACAGAAAAGCAACAGATTCTTGAGTAAGTTACCAATTTTTACAAACGAAATCTGCAGAAGAGCATCTCAATGAACAAGTCCAACTAAGCAGAAGACCACAATAGATTCTAGCTGTTTAATCTATGGCACAAAAAAGCTAGCATTTCTGAGGGCAAAAGGGGCTTCATACTCTTCAAGGTGTACCTAATAAAATGTCTGATGTGTATTTTATGATGTACATTCCCTGGGGTACACTTAACCTTTGAATCTAATACAACAATATACTCTCTTTGAAATCCAATGCAATGGGTTAAATTTATTCTAAATATTATTTTCTTATGTGGTCTTCTAGACATTGTCACCCATGACCAAGGGTCTGTTTCATCGGGCCATTTTTCAGAGTGGGGTAGCAACTGTGGGGGGATACTTCGTCAAAGACCCTTCAACATATGCCCAGGTACAGTATTTAGCCAAAAACACTATACTGCCAAACAAATTTGTAAGGGAACTTGAAAAATTATGTCAGATGTCAAGATTTTCCTAGCTGAAAAGAGCATTTTACAGTAAAAGAAAGATTATTATAACGGTTTAGAAAGAAGCTAATTTCAGTGTGTTTGAGCAGGTGATCGGAAATATTACTGAATGTGATATCAGCTCTTCTGAAGTGTTGGTCAAATGCATCAAAGAAATGACTGAGGAACAGTTCATCAAAGCGGCTCAAAAGGTAGGAACGAAGGATTTGGCTCTTTTTGTGAAATTTCGAGAGGATTAAGTGCTTATGATTGCTGGTGGCTGGTCCCACATCATCCAATTTATGATTCACCAATCAGACAATTCCTAAGTCTCCACAAATAACCTAAGTTCCATACCATAGTCATCTTCATTTTGAAGAATCCCCCCTTCCTCCCCTACTCCTCCTCCTTTCCTAGATGGGCAGCACAGCGGCCCAGTGGTTAGCACTGTTGCCCCACATCAAGAATGTCACTGGTTCTAGTCCTTACCAAACCAGTCAATGTTTCTGTGTGGAGTTCACATGTTCTACCCGTGCTCGCGTGGGTTTTCCTCCCAGTTTCCTCACACCATCCAAAAACACTTGACTAAAGACTGATCCAAATTGTCACTATAGATGTGCTCCTAGTAAGTAGTTATAAAGTAGTTGCTTCAAACAGCAGGGGAGTTTTCGAGATCTACCTGAGCTCAAACTCCCCTCTAGCCAGAGAGGGAGGGAGCCCCAGGATTGAGGATCTTATGAGCTCAGGGCTCTCCCGGGACAGCATGCCAAACAAGCTTTTTAATATCGTGAGCTATGTGTGAACTCTTGAATTAGTTGAAAATACAGACAGATTAGCAAATGTATGAATTAATAACGACCACAATATTCTGTTAGAAACACATTTACCCCGGAGCAACAGTTGATGGGGAATTTATTAAAGCTGCGCCGGAGGAGATCCTGAAGAGCAAAGACTTTCAGAAAGTTCCACTTCTTATTGGAACAACAAACCATGAATTTGGGTGGATGCTCCCCAAGGCAAGTGTCATAACACTTTTGGATAGAATGGTTAAATTAATCAAAAGGTTTATAAACCTTGGAATCAGTAATAGATTTGTTTGTTGTTTTATTTCAGGCCATTCTCTCGGAAGATTGGGTAAAAGGGATGGACACAAAATCAGCAAAAGACATTTTGGGGCTGTTTAACAAAGCAGGAGTAAAACTATTTTATCTCTCTCTCTTCCCAAATGATTTTTAGTCATTTATAGATAAAACTGTAAATTATGTAAAAATGAACTGTATTTATTTGCTTTGACTCTATTTAGATAAATTGTTAGTATTTTGTTTCTAGTGGACACAGAACAAACTACCATTAATAATACTGCGTATGAGTGAATGTTCGTTCTGTCATCACAGGCTTCAGGAGCCAATGGAATCATAGCGGACGAATACTTAAAAAATGCTAAAACTCCAGAGGAGATTCGAGACGCATTTACTGAGATGCTCGGGGATATTTTCATGGTGATACCCTCCATCACAGTTGCGTCTTATCACAGAGGTTTGTTGGCATCAATATTTTACTTCTACTCATGAAGGTATATAAACTGCTCAAAAAATAAATGAATAAAGGGAACACTTAAATAACACAATGTAACTCCAAGTGTTTACTTAATTTTTTTTTTTTTTTGACCAACCGTCCAAATTTATATTCATGTTTATGCTACTAGGCTAATGACTTTTGAACGATAAGACACAAATGTATTTTTTCTTCAGACTTCTTTGCTCAAGATGTTTCTGTTGCACTCTGTGACATCATCTTTCTATTTTTTATACTGAATTTTATATTATAAAAAACGTCCCTTTTAAAGTCCTCTTAGAACCTCGGCCATTTTCTATGAATCAGATTATCTTCAGATTATTTCTTTATCTTCTTTTATGCTGACGAAATGTAACCAAATTCCAGTTCATTAGTCAAACCATTCTACTTTTGGTTAACGATAATTTTTAATTTAGTCTTGACATGCTCTGTGTTCTTAAAGCATTGGCATTTAAATTAAATTGTTTTTTAAACTCAGTATGTGTTATTGTCACAATGCTTGGAAGGTGCTCGAAAAGTTTTGTGATCACAATGTCCAATGAAATTTTAAAAATGCAAACAGCTTTTGTATGTCATGCAAATTTGATGCTCGCTGCCATGGTCTGATTTTCAAAGGCATGATTAGCTTCTCATTTAGTCTCTCATATGATTAGCTAATATTTTCCATAATCCTATATAATAACTTTACAGATGCTGGAGTGCCTGTGTATATGTATGAGTTCCAGCACCGGCCAAGTATGGTTAAAAACGTCAGACCCAGTTTTGTGAAGGCCGACCATGGTGATGATGTTGGATTTGTGTTTGGGGCCTGCTTTTGGGATGTTCAACTCAAAGGTTTGGGTATGCAGGTCTAAGAATTTTAAACTGCAAATGACAGCAATTGACGTATAAATGGTGCTGAAGTGGTGATCTGGTTACTGATATAGACTCTTTATCGTCCACAGGAACACTTACTGAAGAAGAAAACCAATTATGCAGAACTGTCATGAAATACTGGGCTAACTTTGTTCGCACTGGGTGAGTGCTGCTTCAGATGCTGGACAGAATATTAGTGTTTGTTAATACTGATCATTTATATTTGGTTTGTACAGATCACCAAACCCCGCTCCAGTGCCCTGGCCTGTTTATGACCAGTCTAATAAATACTTGAACCTGGGATTGCAGCAATCTGAGGGACAAGACCTTAAGAAGGACAAGCTGCTCTTTTTCACTGAAGAATTACCTAAAAAACTAGCTGCACTTCCCACAGCCTGAACAGTTATTACACCAATAAACTTGGTACTTCTGTGATTAAAAAGAAATCTAATTCAGACATCTGTGTTATTTGTTTTGATTATATAATGATCTATTTTGTGTCTGTTTTCAGGGAAACCTTTTGCAGCTTATTTAGATTTCTGATTATAAATCTGAACGCTCTTTACTCTTTCTCTGATACAATCCAAGTTTAACAAGCTTTAAAATACCAAGAATGTGAAATTAAAATGAAATTATAAAGCAGTTTTTACATTTAGAGGAAAACATTAACAATATGTGTGAAAATACATTCATACGTAATGAAATGTGCACAAAATTGATGTGACTATTTATGTATTTATATACCAAATAATATGAATTATCAATCAATTTCATATTTTAATGTGTAATGACCATAGTTCAACATTTACTATATAATTGTTCTACAACATACACTTATACATTATGAAATAAAGATAAAAAATATGACATAAAAACGTCTACAATGTCAAGAATTGACATTACTATTTACATCTCATATAATATGAATTAGCAGTCAGTCACCAATTTAAATCTATTAAAATGATGTTTTTACATTTGTATGTGTAAAGAACATACATGTATCATATTTACTACACAATTATATAGAGAGAAGAAAATACACTCACTTTTATAATTATGAATTATGAAAGTTTAAAAATGCTACATGTCAAATTGCTTAATTAGAAAGTAGTATTTATATTTATACTTAAAAGTGATATAAAATAGTGCATAATGTAATCTAATTGGGATGCATGCGTTCGTAGTAAAAAGTTTCACAAATTATTATTATAAATATTAGAAAGTAAAACTTTATAATATTTTTTTTCCTTAATATGACATTGCTTCAAAAACATTTACGTTAAACAGTTGGATTTGTCTAAATTTGAGTTGAAACCACAGTATTAGAGTGCCGATTTGAAGAAAGACCAGTTTATTTTATGTAGAAATCCTCAGCTAACCAGATTTTATTATTGTTTCTAATTATACATTATTGTTATTATTATTATGCGGTTTTATTTATTTATTTATTATAATTTTTTTTCCATATGGTTTTCTACTGTGGTTGCGTGGGTTTCCCTTCGGGAGCTCTGGTTTCCCCCACAAGTCAAAAGACATGTGGTATGGGTGAATTGGGTAGGCTAAATTGTATGTCGTGTATGAGTGTGTATGGATGTTTCCCTGAGATGGGTTGCAGCTGGAAGGGCATCCGCTGCATAAAACATATGTTGGATAAGTTGGTCGTTCATTCTGCTGTGTCGACCCCAGATTAATAAAGGGACTAAGCCAACAAGAAAATGAATGAATGAATAATTCATAGTATATAACCTAAAATTTATTTTATTTAGGTTTTATTATTTTGACTTCATTTATAATTATTCATAAAATGTTATTCTGTACACATTTCAACATTATTGTCCTCTTTTTTTTATTATTTCATTTCCCCCCTCAGGAATCAGTAATTACTATTCTACTCCTTTAAATAAGATCATAGTAACCTGTATCTCTAAGTAAAATGATGGATGGTGATTACACAAATACAAAAGTCATGCAATTATAGCTGTCAGTCTTGCTCTATAATTACCAGTGAGAATGGTGCTACTGTTCTCTCAGCACAGTAAATGCTGGCACTGTGACCTCCTCAAAAACTCACTGCTTCCATCTACTGACCAACAAAAAAGATGATCTTACCTTCAGTGGTGTTTAAAATGACAGCTTTTTTTATCCAAAGTGATAAATTGTATAATCACTTACTTTCATTTCAGTAACAGAGCAGTGAAACCGAGCTGTCAGTTCTTCCCTGTTACTGGATCAGTATCTTTAAAGCTTGCCAGCCCTTGTGGTACCAACCCAGGATTGGTAACTGTTATACCACCAATTAGTCAAATATCCAATCATGAAAAAATCATAAAATCCAATCTACAAGTTAATGTCATTGGATACAGCTTTTAACTTCCCAATTTTGTAACCTTCAAACATACCTGAAGGCTTTGTTCAATTAACATGAATAAGATATGAACTATTAACCTACATGTGAAGAATCTGAGCCTCTGTGACACTCTTTTACTGTCTGCATTAACACAAGCTTTATCACTGAACCTTTTTGATGGAAGAATTTACTGTGGTGGCAAATTAAATCATCCGTTTGATTCATTGGATTTGTTTAGCTAACATTGCTGATGAATGAACATTTTACACTTCCTTAAGCTAGCAAAACCAATTAGGATAGAGCAAAGACATTTAATGCAATACTGTTATTTACATTTAGATGTGTTCATTAAGCAGATAATTTTATCCAAAGCAGCTTAAGAATGAGGACAAGAGAAGGAAGTCAAATCACCTAAACAGCAACAGTAAGATGCTGTGACAAGTCTCAGTTAGTCAAGCACATTGTACACTGAAAAATAAACATATAATTAGAATATACTTGGAGGGTCAACAAAATATTTTTTGTTTCTGATTGACAAATGCAAGTGATGCCATGTAAACAACCCAGGCTCATTCTGATTACAGTATGTACCCCTATATAATTTTCAAGAGAGATCCAAATACATCCCAGGTGTTACGTTTTTTTTTTCCTTCAGTTTTTAGTCGTGAATCCACCAGAGGCCGCTGTGTAAGTTTTTTGAGATCTCAAATTTCTCGCATGAGTGCCATTCGCACCTGCTGTTCTTACATAAATCCACCAGAGGCTGCTGTCGCAGACTGACTGACTGACTGACTGACTGACCGACTAACCGTAACAGCCGAAAAGCTGTCCATACATAATCTACATTTCGCAACAATAAGCACATATTTCCAATAAATCTGGGCTAGGTTTATTAGTGAACGTTGCAAAGTTGTTAGCTCTTATCAACAAGAGAGTAGAGAATGAGAATGGAGGAGAATGTCTTAAAGAGCATTTTAATTAATTTTGTTATGATAGTAGGTCATTTTACTGTTGAATACATTCATAAAGAAGGAAGATAGTAGTGACAGACTGTGCCTATACAGGATGAAAAAGCAGAGCAGAGAGTGTCAGTGGCATTGTAAGTGTGAAGCAACAATAACATTAGTTGGAAGAAGTGAATTTTCAATCATAGTGGAGAGTTGAGAAGATGAGTAAGTTACAACAAAAGTACTATGAACTATGAGTTGTGTCACAGTGTTTATACACAGAATGTTTTTCTCTTCTCAGTACAAAGATTGTGTACACAACTGACAGTAGATTTGTTTTTGTTGGATGAAGCAATATCAGGTTAAAGAGCAGTATTTTATAACTGAGTCTGTCCGAGTGATTTTTGTGAGGTCTGCATTTGAGGCCTAAATCTCTGTGAGTCTCTCATGAAAAAGCAGCCATGATAAAAGATGTTTTGCTTTGCTTGTGTTTGACCCTGGCACCTGTTTGGAGCGCCCCTGTACAGGAAGGCAAGTATTTTTAAATACATTTATTTATATTTATATACATTTTTGAATTTTCTGTTATTGTACTGTATGTTCAGATTCTGGGCCAGTGGCTGTTTTGAAGCATGGCAGTGTCCGTGGGCAATATGGGAAAGTTAAAGGATCTCCAGTTGTTGTGGAGCAATATTTTGGAATTCCTTTTGCCCAGCCGCCTGTTGGCCCTCACCGTCTAGCAGCTCCACAGCCTGTACAGGGATGGGAGGGCATAAGAAATGCCACCGAACACCCTTTGATGTGAGAATTTAAAAGCAACTATAAGATTTGCTAAATATTTTTATGTTGTGAATAGGAATGGGACGATAACTGTTTTCAAGGTATACCGCGGTATGGAATAGTCAAGGTTTTCATACCGCCAAAATTTTCTGCTATACTGTTCCTAAGGTTTGTGTAAGATTTATTATTAACATTTTTTTGGTTTGTTTTTTAGGTGTAAATTGTAAAGACGTCTGTGTTTTTAAAACAAATGAAGACTGCAGAAGTTAATGATTCACTTTAATTATTTAGCCTGACATGTTTACTGCTCCAAAACATTTTAAATGTTTCTCAAACTAAAATATATTGTGTTCAAAGGGGAAAAAGTTTTTGTTTTATAGCCAGACATTTAAAAAGAATATATTTTAGAGCAGTAATCACAATACTGTCATACCGTGAAACCGTGATATTTTTATCCAAGGTTAGCATACTGTCAGAATCTTATACCGGTCCATGCCTAGTTGTGAATCATTATTATGGTAGCTCTTCAAAAGCAACAATTTTTATACCATATTTATCTCTAAAATCCATTTTATTCATGCAATCAAATGGGCTCATTTTTTACCCCCTTTACATGATGTAGGATAAGACTTTTATGTCTCCAGAATGTGTCTGTTAAGTTTTAGCTCCAAATACAATATGAATTATACAATGCTGGATATTGTAACCGTTTTTTCTATCCTGTGCCTTTAAATGCAAATGAGCTGGCTCTGCTTTATCCATTATGCTACTTTACAAAATAAAGCAGATTTAAGGTCCACATACCGGGCTCCTGTTGTGTGTTTGGCAGCTGTGACCAGGGATTAGTGATTTTACTGTTGTTTTAAAAACGCTTTAAACTGGTAAAACTCATTCTTGATGTGCAGCTGATCATGGAGAGTTGGAACAGATCTTTTAATCCCAGTTTCTTTGCAAATCTTGTTCTGTGGACCTGTTAATACACAGATATTTATATGCGCCTGTCAATCAGTTTAGTGGGTGGGGAAAACCACACTCCTCTGTCGCATTGAGGTGGGCCTCAGAATGGCTGGGATTTGGATTCTATTTTAATGTCAGGAAGAAAAAAAAACATTTGGTTATATTACTTTAATATTACTGTAAACACACTATACATACACAGCTCTGTCTAAACAGCTTTCAGAAGTTGATTTTCCATCATAGGTACCCTTTAACATTTACGTTTTTCTGTATTCAGCCTTCATTTACCTAATTTTCAACTCTTGTTTCATTGCAGGTGCCTTCAAAACCCAGATATTTTGCCTATATTAGCAAAATCTATTAATTTGGAATTAACACCAATAGAAGTGTCAGAGGACTGTTTGTATCTGAATGTTTACACTCCATCTCAAAGATCAGAATCAGACAAACTTCCAGTGAGTACTGAACAACTGAATACATGTATTTAAACTGGAGGCCTTCACTTTGACTTTTGAAGTCACATAAAATGTTGTAACACAAAAATTAAATATTAAGTTAAATTAAGTACTCTATAATGCTTCATTGTTGATTGATGATTTCCATTTCTTTTAATAAAAGAACTCTTTGCAAACCAACAGGTAATGATTTGGATTCATGGAGGAGCTCTGGCCATGGGTGGAGCTTGCCTGTTCAAGGAACTGTGCATGTTTAACGGATCCCCACTGGCAGCCTATGAAAAAGTAGTTGTGGTTGTCATTCAGTATCGACTTGGAATATTAGGATACTTCAGGTAATCGTTTATGATAGAGAAATGCTGTGCACTACTCATTCAAATAAAGAAAGACAAATGAATTGTTGTAGCTTGAAGACACTCCTATATGGGCTGTAATAATAAGACGTGTCTCTGGATTCAGCACAGGAGATCAGCATGCGCAAGGAAACTGGGGTTTCCTCGACCAGATCGCAGCTTTACAGTGGGTGCAGGAAAACATTGAAGCTTTTGGAGGAGACACTCAGTCTGTCACCATAGCTGGAGAGTCTTCAGGAGGAATCAGTGCCTCTTTTCTGGTCAGTACATTCTGCGGCCCCATTTTCTTTCTCCTTCATAATATAAAATACACTCACTGAACACTTTATTAAATGCATCCGTTTAACTCTAAAAGATCTATAAACAGCCAGTGCCATTGTAGAACTCATTGCATGTTGGCACATAGATGTGGCCAAGAAATTCAAACTGAGCATCAGAGTGAGAAAGAAAAATAAATTAAGTTACTTTAAACATGGCTTGGAGACCAGTTGATCTGAGAGTTCACAGAACAACCTGAAAAGGACAGTGAAAAAATCCAATGAGAGGAAGACTGTGGTAAAAAAGGGCTTGTTGATGCCAGAGGTCAGAGAACTGACAGAAAAGCAACAGCTTGTTGAGTAAGTTACCAATTTTTACAATCGAAATCTGCATCTCCATGATCAAGTCCAACTAAGCAGAAGACCGCAATAGCTTCAAGCTGTCAAATCTATGGCACAAAAAAGCTAGCATTTCTGAGGGCAAAAGGGGCTTCATCCTGTTCTAGCAAGGTGTACCTAATAAAATGTCTGATGTGTATTTTATGATTGATCAGTTTGAGTAAATTCCTTGGGGTACACTTAACCTTTGAATCTAATACAACAATATACTCTCTTTGAAATCTAATGCAATGGGTTTAATTTATTTTAAATATTATTTTCTTATGTGGTCTTCTAGACATTGTCACCCATGACCAAGGGTCTGTTTCATCGGGCCATTTTTCAGAGTGGGGTAGCAACTGTGGAGGGATACTTCGTCAAAGACCCTTCAACATATGCCCAGGTACAATATTTAGCCAAAAACACTATACTGCCCAACAAATTTGTAAGGGAACTTGAAAAATTATGTCAGATGTCAAGATTTTCCTAGCTGAAAAGAGCATTTTACAGTAAAAGAAAGATTATTATAACGGTTTAGAGAGAAGCTAATTTCAGTGTGTTTGAGCAGGTGATCGGAAATATTACTGAATGTGATATCAGCTCTTCTGAAGTGTTGGTCAAATGCATCAAAGAAATGACTGAGGAACAGTTCATCAAAGCGGCTCAAAAGGTAGGAATGGAGGATTTGGCTCTTTTTGTGAAATTTCGAGAGGATTAAGTGCTTATGATTGCTGGTGGCTGGTCCCACATCATCCAATTTATGATTCACCAATCAGACAATTCCTAAGTCTCCACAAATAACCTAAGTTCCATACCATAGTCATCTTCATTTTGAAGAATCCCCCCTTCCTCCCCTACTCCACCTCCTTTCCTAGATGGGCAGGACAGCGGCCCAGTGGTTAGCACTGTTGCCCCACATCAAGAATGTCACTGGTTCTAGTCCTTACCAAACCAGTCAATGTTTCTGTGTGGAGTTCACATGTTCTACCCGTGCTCACGTGGGTTTCCCCCAGTTTCCTTCCACCATCCAAAAACATGCAACTTAAGTTAATTGACTAACCCAAATTGTCACTATAGATGTGCTCCTAGTAAGTAGTTATAAAGTAGTTGCTTCAAACAGCAGGGGAGTTCTTGAGATCCACCTCAGCTCAAACTCCCCTCTAGCCCTGCAAATGAGAGGGAGCCCCGGGATTGAGGATCTTATGAGCCCAGGGCTCTCTCCCAGGACAGCATGCCAAACTAGCTTTATTATCAATCATCAGCTAAGTGTGAACTCTTGAATTAATAGAAAATACAGACAGATTAGCAAATATATGAATTAATAATGACCACAATATTCTTTTAGAAACACATTTACCCCGGAGCAACAGTTGATGGGGAATTTATTAAAGCTGCGCCGGAGGAGATCCTGAAGAGCAAAGACTTTAACAAAGTTCCAATTCTTATTGGAACAACAAACCATGAATTTGGGTGGATGCTCCCCAAGGCAAGTGTCATAACACTTTTGGATAGAATGGTTAAATTAATCAAAAGGTTTATAAACCTTGGAATCATTGATGGATTTGTTTGTTGTTTTATTTCAGTCCATTCTCTCAGAAGACTGGGTAAAAGGAATGGACGCAAACTCTGCAAAAGACATTTTGAGGCTTCATACCAAAGCAGGAGTAAAACTATTTTATTTCTCTCATCCGTAATGATTTTTAGTCATTTATAGATAAAACTGTAAATTGTGTAAAAATGAACTGCGTTTATTTGCTTTGACTCTATTTAGATAATTTGTTAGTATTTGTCGCACTCTAGTGGACACAGAACAAACTACCATTGATAATACTGTGTATGAGTGAATGTTCGTTCTGTCATCACAGGCTTCAGAAGCCAATGGAATCATAGCGGACGAATACTTAAAAAATGCTAAAACTCCAGAGGAGATTCGAGACGCATTTACTGAGATGCTTGGAGATATTTTCATGGTGATACCCTCCATCACAGTTGCGTCTTATCACAGAGGTTTGTTGGCATCTTCAGTATTTCACTTCTACTCATGAAGGTATGATATATATAAACTGCTCAAAAAAGGGAACACTTAAATAACACAATGTAACTCCAAGTGTTCCCTTTATTTATTTATTTGTTTGTTTGTTTGTTTGTTTATTGATAGCACCACCAACCGTCCAGGTTTATGTTCATGTTTATGCTAATGACTTTTGAACGATAAGACACAAATGTAGAACACGGTCGTTTTCCATAAATCAGATTATCTTCAGATTATTTCCTAATCTTCTTTTATGCTGACAAAATAATATCAAATTCCAGTTCATTGTTCTAACCATTTTACTTTTGGTTATCGGTCATTCTTGACATGCTCTTTGGCATGTTATTAAAGCATTGGCATTTGAATTAAATTGTTTCTTAAAACTCAGTATGTGTTATTGTCACAATGCTTGAAAGGTGCTCAAATTTTGTGATCACATTGTCCAATGAAATTTAAAAAATGCAAACAGCTTTTGTATGTCATGCAAATTTGATGCTTGCTGCCATGGTGTGATTTTCAAAGGCATGATTAGCTTCTCATTTTTCTTCTCTTGGGCTTAGCTATTATTTTCCATAATCCTATAACTTTACAGATGCCGGAGTGCCTGTGTATATGTATGAGTTCCAGCACCGGCCAAGTATGGTTAAAAACGTCAGACCCAGTTTTGTGAAGGCCGACCATGGTGATGAACTTGGATTTGTGTTTGGGGTCTGCTTTTGGGATTTTCAACTTAAAGGTTATGGTATGCAGATCTAAGAATTTTAAACTGCCATTGAGTGTTGAAACTGCAAATGACAGCAATAGAAGTGTAAATGGTGCTGAAGTGGTGATCTGGTTACTGATATCGACTCTTTATCAGTCGCAGGAACACGCACTGAAGAAGAAAACCAATTATGCAGAACTGTCATGAAATACTGGGCTAACTTTGTTCGCACTGGGTGAGTGCTGCTTCAGATGCTGGACAGAATATTAGATTACTGTTACTGCTGATCGTTTATTTCTAATATATTTCATTTGTTTGTACAGCTCACCAAATCCTGCTCCAGTGCCCTGGCCTGTTTACGACCAGTCTAATAAATACTTGAACCTGGGGTTGCAGCAATCTGAGGGACAGGACCTTAAGAAGGACAAGCTGCTCTTTTTCACTGAAGAATTACCTAAAAAACTAGCTGCACTTAAAACAGCTGAATAGTTATTACAATAATAAACTTGGTAGTTTTATTATTAAAAATGTAATTCAGACATCTGTGTGTAAATTATCTATTTTGTCTACCTGCTATGAGAAACTTTTAGCACATTATTTAGAATTCTTATTGAGAATCTGCAAGCTTTTCAGTGTTTCTCTGATACAATCCAAAAAAAAAATAATAATAATAATAAAAAAATAATAATGTGAAATTAAAAATGAGCATATAAAATAATGCAAAATTAAAATGAGTTTATAAAGCAAGTTTTGCATTTAGCAGAAAATAATATCAATATGTGTGTAAATACATGTATATAAATCAAGTCATTGAAATGTGAACAAAATCTGTGTGTTTATGCATGTATGTTGGTATTTATATACCAAATTAGATTCATTAGCAATCAATCAGTTTAATATTTTAAGGTCTAATGAACATATGAATATTAACTTGTTTAGTATATGACTGTTCTATGGTGTTCGTTTATACATTAGCAAAAATGATAAAAATATGAAAGAAATAAAAAAAGTCTACAATGTCAATAATTTACATTACATCTCACATAATATGAATTAGCAAGCTATCACTAGTTGAAATGAATTACAATCATGTTTTCACATTTATAATGAACTTACGTATCATATTTACTACACAGTTGTATAGAGAGAAGAACATATACTCACATTTCTAATCATGAAGTATGACATTTTAAAAATAAAAAATGTCAAGACAAATTACTTAATTAGAAAGCAATATTTCTATTTATTCTACTTAAAAGTGACGTAAAATAGTGCATAAAGTAGTCTGATTGTGATGTATTAATAGTAAAATCTTTCACAAATTATTATAAGAAATATTATAAAATATAACTTCAAAATAAAATTACAATTCTTTGGGTAACACTCCTATATATGAAATTGCTTTAAAAAAACTTTAAAGTTTAACAGTTGGGTTTGTCCAAATTTGGGTTAAAACTACCCAGTATTGAAGTGCAGATTTGAAGAATACCAGTATATTTTATTTAAAAATTCTCAGTTAATGAGATTTTTTTTATTATTATTTATCATTATTATGCATTATTATCAGAAAGGTTCAGGTACAGTATGATAATCCAGACAGTGTGAGTGCGAAATTGCGTATGGCATTTTTAGTCAATACAGAAATTGTGTCAGCAGCCACGTTTTCACCATTTTGTCCCTCCCCTGTTTCTAGACCAATCTCTCATCAGCTTGAACTGAGAGTTTTTGTAGTACCAACCCACGGTTGTTAACCGTCATACCACCAGTTAGTCAAACATCCACTCTTTTTTTTACCACACTTTTTTTAAGACTACAACGTCAGTGCCATTATACAGCTTTTAACTTCCCGACTTTGTTGTCTTCAAGCATTCTCGGAAGCTTGAAAGCCATGAATCATTAACCTACCTGTAAACAATCTGAGCCTCTTTGACACTGTTTTAGTCTGCATTAACACACACTTTATCACTGGTACAGAATTTTCTTTATTGATGGAAGAATTTACTGCAGTGCCAAATTAAATGATCCGTATGGGAGAATCGAAAAAAAATGTATGTGTCAGTGTTTGATTTATTTGATATGTTAAGCTGGCATTGCTTCTAAATGGATGGACTTCTAACCAAACATATTACTAGAGACCAACGAGATTTAAAACAATCCATTTCTTTATACACAGCATGTTTCTCACCCTTTCTCTTCTCAATCTGCAGCACGGGGGTTGTGTACACAGCTGACAGATGATTTGTTTAAAGGGGTAAAGCAAGATCAGGTTAAAGAGCAGTATTTTGTACTTGAGCCTGAGTGATTGATTTTATGCAGGATACTTTGCTCTATGGGCTTCAGTCTCTGTCAGTCTTTCATGAAAAAGCAGCCATGATAAAAGACGTTTTGCTTAGCTTGTGTTTGATCCAGGCATCTGTCTGGAGTGCCCCTGTACAGGAAGGCAAGTATTTTTAAATTATACATTTTAAGTAGTGTTACTATTAGACAGGAATGTAAATATATTTCTTAACATACGTCAAATTTTCTGTTGGTGTACTGTACAATCAGATTCTGGGCCAGTGGCTGTTTTGAAGCATGGCAGTGTCCGTGGGGAATATGTCAAAGTTAAAGGATCTGCCGCTGTTGTGGAGCAATATTTGGGAATTCCTTTTGCCCAGCCACCTGTTGGCCCTCACCGTCTAGCGGCTCCACAGCCTGTACAGGGATGGGAGGGCATAAGAAATGCCACCCAGCATCCTTCTATGTGAGTATAGCTTTAAAAGTAACTATTATTTGATAAATTTGTATGTCTGAAAAATAATTTGTTAGTCAATGATGTGGTATATCTCTTCAAAAGAGATAAATGTGTACTTAATTTATCTCTGAAGTGTACATTTAGGTACCCTAAAGTATATTTTGCCAACCATAGAGAATGCATTAAATGTGCCAAAATTGCGCACTGCCCTGTTACAGCTTTTGCTTAAATACTAATTGCTTATATTTTTCATATATAATAATTCTAAGAATTCTGAATTCAACTGCATGTATATATATATATATATATATATATA
>CAIGQQ010004600.1:1455804-1479011 GCA_903798035.1 Danio albolineatus | reverse complement strand
TATATATTAAAATTATTAGCCTTCCTGTGACATTTTCACATTTCCTTTTTTAAAATTTAAGCTGTTTAACATAGAGAAGATTTTTTTAAACACATTTTTGAACATAATAGATTTAATAATTAATTTGTTTGTCTGTGCCATGACGGTACATACGTATTCAGCTTAAAGTGCACTTTAAAGGTTTAACTAGGTTAATTAGGTTGACTAGGCAAGTTAGTTTAATCGCATAAAAGTGGGTTGTTCTGTAGCCAGTCAAAATTTTTGAACCTCTTGAGGCTAAGTAAATGGTGTGTACAGTCTTCAAAATCCTGGCTGTTGTAACTCAACATCACGTCAAATTTGGACAAACTCGATGTTGGGTTAATTTTTCAAATAAATTTAAATGACACTTTTAATGACATTTTTAATTTGTCAATATTTGACCCAACGTTGGGTTACAACAACCTAGCATTCTTTAGAATGTACATTTAAATTTTTGGGTAAACTATTCCTTTTAATTTGTGTATTTTGTGTTTATGCTATATTTATTTTTCTGTTTTATTTTATATGATGAATAATTTGTTACTGTGCCACTTGATATGTCTGATATATCAACTAGGCTGACACAAAACAAATTGAAAGCCACTGTTGTAGCTCACTAGTTTTCTAGTTTTTTTGACCGACTCGACCTTGCACACAAGCCTATCCAATATCTGCCTCCTTGAGACGTTCATCACACGTGTAATTGTCTTTCTCTCTGCACTGCTGCCTCTGATATCACTGCACCGCTTTGGTAACCCTAACCCATTTGGTCTCTTAAACCAGTGGACCAACTCACTCGCTCACTCCAGCTCATCTGTCCAACATCAGTCTCCGCTGGGCCCCGAGGCTCACTTTGAAGGGGCATTTTAAAGCATGGATGGATGGATAGATGTGGGAAGAGGGGGGAAGTGCTCTGATTCAATAGTATTGCATGTGCTTTTGCCCTCTTGAATGCTGAGATTTATAGAGAGCCAAAGAACATTTTCTTCCTGAGAAGCAGCCATGAGTAGGAGTTTGTGTTTTTAGAAATGAGCCCTAAATCATTTCGAAAAATCCCAGAATGCTTGTGAAATGTTAGTAAGATATCCGACTGATATTTTTATCAGTGGAATGCACCAATAAGATGTTTAGGGAGAGTGATGGGTAGGGGTTAGGGAATGTCTTTAATAGAGACGGACGGTCATTTTTAATTTGATGTAACCTCTTGTTTGTTTGTATTATTGTTGAGCTACGAAAAAGCTAACCTAAATAAATGTTTCAATGAAATGTTCAGATTTTTTACAATGTACATACTGTCACTCGAGGGATAGAGGACAATGCACAAGACTTTGGCTAGCAAATTATTGCAAAAGGATGACTAGTGTGTTCAGCATCGAACTCCATTGTGTTTTAAATACAATTGTTTGTTTTTATTCTAAAATGTTCATTGTAAAATCAAAAATGCATTGGTTGATATTTTTAAAGTAATCTTTTCTATTTATTTTTAAATATTATTATTATTATATATATTAGAAAATTGGGGCATCACGTTGGTGCAGTGGATAGTGCTGTCGCCTCACAGCAAGAAGGACACTGATTCGAGCCCCGGCTGGGTCAGTTGGCAATTCTGTGTGGAGTTTGCATGTTCTCTCCGTGTTCACGTGGGTTTCCTCCGGGTGTTCCGGCTTCCCCCACAAGTCCAAAGACATGCGGTGTATATGTGAATTGAACGAGCTAAATTGGCCGTAGTGTATGTGTGGATGTCAATGCAAGAGTGTATGTGTGTTTCCCAGTGCTGGGTTGTGGCTGGACTGCTGCGTGAAACAGATGCTGGATAACTTGCCAGTTCATTCCGCTGAGTAATAAAGGGACTATAAGCTGAAAAAAAAAGAATAAATGAATGAATTAATTAATGAATAATTAGGAAATTACTCATGGCAACTCTAATGTAATGCAGTTTGTTACTTCGGCCCACAGCCTTCAATTAGATTTAGTCGTTGACACTTCATTAGAAAAATTTTGGGCAACCCTGATCTAAACTAATGTTAAAGTGATTTGTAGCCTTTACTCACTCTTCTTCACTCATTTGAGATCAAAAGAAGATATTTCAGAGAATGCTGCTAGCTGTAAAACACTGATTTTTCAAAAGTATCTTTTTCTTCCTGTGGACGTCAACTGGTACCAACAGCAAGCATTCTTCAAATTATCTTCTTTTGTGTTCTACTGAAGAAATTGACTCTATTAATAAGAATTCATATTGCTACCAATTTCTTTTATTATTATAGGTTTTATGTTTTAAAGATAGCATGAAATAGATTTTTGTTTTTATTTTTGTATTGTTACATAAATTTGTGCCAGAAATAATGTAGTGTGGAACTTGATTTTGACTTGATGTTGATTGGAGGTTTGAATTGCTGTCGTTTTTCTATTGGTTGGTCTCATGTGAGTGGCAGGTTGTCCCGCTCTTGCGCCAGTAACCACATCATCCGTGAAGAGACGAGATGCCATTGCAAGAGAGAAGGAAACCTATTTAGATTTAAGATTATAAGAACACAATTCCTAAAAAAAAAAATATTACATGCACTAGTAAATCATACTGCAACATTCTATTAAAAAAAAGAATAGTAATTTTTCATTTCATAGTGACTGCCTCTAACATACAGCTGTTTTTTCCGCTTTGTGCTCCTTGAAGATAAGTGTGAAAAGAGGCAGGCGTAGTTGAAACGGTCTCTGACTATGGTCACCGCATGTGTGCATTTTGTGTGTGTGTGTGTGTGTGTGTGCGCACTTGTAAACGCGTATGGCAGCCAAGTCACGCTCCTCCAGCTTAGCATTACATAACTGCCCTTCTCAGTCCTAATGCATTTCACAGGATTTAGCCAAAAAACCTAAGGGGATGTAGTTTCTGGCCTAGATAAAATAATGCAGGTATAGCATAAATGATTGCTGTTCAGCTCATGATTCATGCTCAATTTATATATAGTTTCTGACCATCCAGATTTAAATGACTTGGGTTTTTTTGTACTCATGAAAACATAAAAGAAGACTTTAGTGATTGATAAAGTGCTATTTAAAGTAAAAATAATAAAAAAATAAACATACAGGCACCACAAAATTAGAACAATACATCAAAGTGGACCTATTATGCCCCTTTTTGTAGTCTCTGATGTCCCTAGAGTGTTTATGTGAAGTTTCAGCTCACAATACCCCACAAATACTGTTTTATAACTCTTTGAAACTGCCCCTTTTAGGCTTTGATCTTAATTGTGCTATTTGGGCACTGTCGCTTTAAATTCAAATAAGATTTTTTTTTTTAAGGCGGAGCTACAAATGCCTGTGTGTTCGCATAGTGGCAGATTCGAAAACCAGATTACCGTTCTATGTTAATGAGGGAGAGATCATCACTAATGAACGGGGCTGGGGACACGTACAATGGGAGAATGTCAATCAAAATGTTTCAGCAGGCAGTTTTCATGAAGTGTGATTATTAGAAGCTGGCTGTATTCACAGACTATTGCCACACAACTACTTTTAAACCCCCTATAAAAGTGTTTTTTGCTTAGTAGGTCTACTTTAAAGTCTTACGAAATGAAAACATTGTATTTGTCTTCACCCTAATCCTATGTCTAAATGGGAAGTACTGTATACTAATTGCAAAACTAAAATGCCATCATAATGGATTTTTTTTAAGTCTGGTGTTTCATTAGCAGTGCTAGAAACACTGAGATTCTGTGAAATGTATTTCATAATAACATCGTATTAACGGGGTGTGACAGACTCTGCATTTCCTCATGCTGTGGTCAGTCTCTATAAACACAGCTGCAAGGAAGTTTACAACAAAACAGGACATTTAAGTACCCTTACTGTAGCGTTACACTTCATGAACATGTTTTGAATGGTTGTTATTTTATTATTATCATTATAAAACTCATATTTTGGATGTTTTATTATGCAGTTGTATATCGGTCAGGTAAGATGTTCACAACAAATTGAATTTACAAAAGTGACATTATGCACATAGAAAGCATATTAAATGCAAGTAAAGTGACTGTTTTAATGACTTAAATATGGGGGAATTAATGTTCAGTTCATTCATCCTGAAATACATTAATGGAAAAATTTAACAACCTAGTTACTGTATTCTGACATGTATTTATTCAACTGTATCAAATAATCAGTATAATTTTTATTGCTGAAATGAGGGTAAGATCTTGTGGTTTGAAGGATGGTGAAAGACTTAAAATGTTACTTTTTGGCGCTATAATAGTTTTTTTTATGTCATTAAATTATTATTATAAATATGCCTGACAGGATATTTGGTTAGTAGATTATTGTTAGACTGAATGACATATAACAGGGTATCCACAGGGTCTTAAGTCTAAAATACAACATTTTAGGCCTTAAAAAGTCTTAAATTTACTGAAATGTTGTGTTGTAGGTCTTAAATCTTTTTTGGTTTAATTATTTTCCTTACGATAACATTTGTTTAAAAGTTCTCCATGTATTTACTGCTGAGGAAGCTGACCTGGACAGACTGTTGTGCATACATTTAGTTTACATTTAGTTTATTATAGTTTTTAATTATTTATTTATATTTATTTTATTTATATTTATAGTTTATATTTATAGTTTATTTATTATTTATTGATAGTTTTTACTATTTCAATAGTTTTCAGTATTTTTAAGAAAGGTTATGATGAAAAAAAGTGTATGTATACAACTAGAGCTTGCTTGTTTTGACAGAATATTTAAAATACTTTGCTCATAATTAACTAAAATATTAAAATGTTTAAATATTAAATTATTAATAATGTATTATTAAATGTATTAAATTATAAAAAAGTTTGATAGAGCAAATAAAAATATTTTCCAACTAAGCCATTGAAAAAAATGCTTGGCGTTTAGCCCTGTATGCGTAGAAACCCTGATTTAAAGTGGCAGTTCACCACAAATTGAAAATTCTGTCATTATTTACTCGCCCTTCTCTTGTTTCTTTCTTCCATTCAACACAGAACAATACATTCTGAGGAAAGCTGTAACCATTGACTTCCATAATATTTGTTTATCTTAATTTTGCAAGTTAACGTTTACCGTTTTTCACCTTTTTTCCTTTTGATGGTGAGTAAATAGTGAGCACATTTGGTGAACTATCCCTTTTTTGTTGATTTTGCTCCAAAAACAACAACAAATTACAAATTTTTGGGGAAAAAAGTGAAAGGGATGATAGAAGATACTTTCTGTTAATATTCCAATGTCACCTCAGATTTTTTTACTTCATTTATACCCTAAGAAAATAAAGATTAAAAGACACAAAAACCTGTCGTCTAAAACTTTCCTCTAAAATTTGCATTTTTCTCAGCCTATATGTTTATGTTCAGTAATTTCACTTTAAAGGCAATAAAAATTACCTATTCTTTGCACTAAGGGTAAAATTATTAAAACTACACACAACAGCCTGAGAAAACTGCTCATTTTAGATGAAAATTTAGACGGCACTAAGAGGTTTTTACATGTAAACTCTTCATTTATAAATATATATATTCTTCAATCTAAACGTATTATTTCTTTAAATTGGAAAAAGTATGTACACCAAATATAGGATGTTGGCAGAAACACATGATTACAAACATGACAATGGAAAAGATATCCAGTTTATATTAAGACACATACAAGGTCTTCAAGGGAGTGTGGGGACCTTTCAAATTGTTCCTAAAAAGGGTGGAGCTGGAAATGTGTTGACTGATGAAGAAGAAGAGAGGTCATAAATATCGATGTAAAATACTGAGAAGTTTTTCTGTATTATCTAAGTGTAAAGTTAAAATGTAATAAACATATTAAAATAAACTGAATTTAATGGATGGAAAGAACAGAATGGTATTATTTTGTGGTATTAGTTTATGCTATTTTAAAATTGATTCAATGATACATTATTCATTTTTAAAAGTTAACTCAAATTGTTCTTTCTTTTTAGATCCAGTCTCTTCCCTCTGTGGGTTTTGAGCTGACGTCATATCTGTCCTGGTGCTTGAATAACCCCAATAACAAAATATGGAGGGGGCCGTGGTGGACAACCTCATAGACTTTGACTCACCTCCAGAAGGAACAGTGACCTCTGATCTTGGTGCTCCCAGTGGAGCAGACTTTTTCTCATCCCAGCCTCTCGTTCCAAAGCCGGCAAGTGATGTCACTATGGAGCCACTTCTGCCCGAACCCATGGCCCCCACGCACACGTCCCATAGAGAGGAAGACAGTGATGCCACTGAATCTGCCGACAGTGAGAACGAGGGCACAGAGTCGCCGTCACACCCGTCCAGTACACGACGGTCCTCATCCTGCTCTAGTCACAGCACTGAGGACGCAGAGGAGACGGAGATACGCGCATTCATGAAAACATATGTGGCAAAGCTCTTCCATGGAGGGTGAATAGCTCTATATATTATAATTAATTCCAATGACACAATATTAGATACTTTGCAGAATGTTCATGGGTCAAAGATATGAAAGATAAAAATGTATATTTGAATACCGTTAGTGCTGGATGATTAATTGTGTCCAAAATAAAAGTTTGTTTTGACATAATATATGTGTGTATAATATATATTTATTTTTATGTATATGTGATACACACACATACATAGAAACAAAACTACAAAACAACTTTGTTACAAAGATATTTAAATTTCTATATAATTTGTATCATATATATATATATATATATATATATATATATATATATATATATACATACATACATACATACATACATACATACATACATACATACATACATACATACATGCATACAGTTGAAGTCAGAATTAATAGTCCCCCTTTGATTTTTTTTTCTTTTTTTTTTTCCTTTTTTAAATATTTCCCAGATGATGTTTAAAAGAGCAAGGAGATTTTCACAGTATGTCTGATAATATTTTTTCTTTCGGATTAAGTCTCAAATGTTTTATTTCGGCTGGAATAAAAGCAGTTTTTAATTTTTTTAAAACCATTTTAAGGTCTAAATTATTAGCCCCTTTAAGCTATTTTTTTTCAATAGTCTACAGAACAAACAATCGTTATACAATAACTTGCCTAGTTACCCTAACCTGCCTAGTTAACCTAATTAACCTAGTTAAGCCTTTAAATGTTACTATAAGCTGTATGAAAGTGTCTTAAAAAATATCTAGTAAAATATTATTTACTGTTATTATGGCAAAGATAAATCAGTTATTAGTAATGAGTTGTAGGAACTATTATGTTTCTCTCTGCTCATAATTCTGACTTCAACTGTGTGTGTGTGTGCATATATATATATATATATATATATATATATATATATATATATATATATTGTCTAAATATAAATAAAGATTTTCTCAAATATATTCACGCATTTGTGTATTTATATATACATAATAAATGTACACAGTACACAGACATTTTTTATGTCCAAACAAACTTTTATTTTTGATGCGATTAATCGTGATTCATTTTTGCCCAGATCTACTTTCAATGCAATTATGAAATACTACTAGTGTAGAAGTGTAATACAGCTTTGATTTTTATTTTTTTATTTTAGACATTACTATATAGGGCGCCACGGTGGCGTAGTGAGTAGCACGTTCGCCTCACAGCAAGAAGGTCGCTGGTTCGATCCCCGGCTAGGCCAGTTGGCATTTCTGTGTGGAGTTTGCATGTTCTCCCCGTGGTTGCGTGGGTTTCCTCCGGGTGCTCCGGTTTCCCCCACAGTCCAAAGACATGTGGTACAGGTGAATTGGGTAAGCTAAATTGTCCATAGTGTATGTGTGTGAATGAGAATGTGTGAATGTGTTTCCCAGAGATGGGTTGTGGCTGGAAGGGCATCCGCTGCGTAAAACAAAATGCTGGATAAGTTGGCGGTTCAATCCGCTGTGGCGACCCCGGATTAATAAAGGGACTAAGCCGAAAAGAAAATGAATGAATGAATGACATTACTATATGCCAATTGAGTACTTTTTTAATTAAGTTTTTATGTTTGTTTCAGTTGATTTGTAATGTCTTTCAAAACATCTTATTTCCCAGAGATGTCTACTAAAATGTTATTTAGTGTAACAGTAGGTTTTTTATTATTATTTATTTTATATTTTTCAACAGGAACAGATCAGATTAGGGTTATTTCATTTTTATCAAAAATATCTTAATTACCCTGAAATGGTCATACAACATTTGGCATTTTATTTTTACAAACGTTAAAAGAGACACTTTAGTTCTTATAGGTTTACGTTTTAAGTCGGCATGAAGTGGAATTACTGAGCCAAATTCTTTAAGGTTTATTAACTAAATGTCTTACAAACACTAAAGTGGACACTAGAATGGGATGTTTTTTTTTCAATGCGAGTACCAAAAAGGTTTTGTGGTTTTGGTTACTATAATAACAGCATCAATGCTAGATGTATATACACGTTTTTATCTACTTAAAATTTCCATTGCTTTCCAATCTCATTTGCACAAGATCAGACACAATGCAACTGATAAGATGCTCCTAAATAGCTGTCAAAGCTGTTATAGAATATCAGAATGCTTACATTATGGTGTATTTTTGTTTTTGTTGGAGGTTGACAGTCCATTATCATTGTGCACTTTTATTTCATTAACCATATACTTTCGTCCAGCACAAAAGTAAGAAAGTCCCAGTTAGCAATGACAGGATTCAACATTTTTGGATGAACAATTTCCTTGAATGGGAAAGAAACTTCACACTGAATTCTAGTCACTTGTCAGTTGATGCATGTGTTTGCGTTTCTTCAGGTTGTTTCAAGCGCGCTCTCTCACTCTCCTTATCCCTTTCTCTTTGTCTTCCTCTTCCTGCCTAATTCATTCTCTTTCTCTCTGTCAGCGAGGACTTTGATCATGAGGAGAAGGCTCGCTTTGGAGAGCTCTGCACTGGAGACAATGGGAAAGGCAGGGAATGGTTCTCCAAATACGTCAGTGCGCAAGTATGAGAGCAGCTGCTGATTTATGTCAAAACACAATTACTGCAGCACTTCTTTTTAAAAGATTCTATTTTGTATTCTGGAATTGATTATGGTAATATTGTGCATGATGCTTTTAAGCAGTCTGGTGGTTTCCGTCTGCATTTCTGAGGTCTGAGCTGTCTTATTATTAAGGGAAACTATTAAAATCCTTTTCTGTGACTGAAATAAAGCTGAAATACAAAAAAAAACAGTTGAAGTCAGAAATGTTAGCCCCCCTGTATATTTTTTCCCCAATTTCTGTTTAACGGAGCCCATTTTTCAACACATTTCTAAATATAATAGTTTTAATAACTCATTTCTAACAACTGATTTCTTTATCTTAAGTCCCGGTCAGATCACACGATTTTGCCACGATTTTCTTGACGTAGGGCGTCGTAGAGAATCGTAAGCGACAAATAGGTGTCGTGACACAAGATTCAATCGTGTCTTCTCGTGTAATGTGGCATAGCTCACGACAACCGATTCCATGCCTGCGACGCCTCACGACGTCGTCGCAGAAAGTCTAGCCTGTTCAATTTTTTTCTCAACCTATACGACGAGTTGTGACACGGCCCATAGGAGCACAGAATTTAGACCTTCTGTTATCTCACTGGGTGCTGGCATTTAATGTCAGGGTCAGGTAATCAAAAAATAGGCTGCATATTTACTTATGAGTTGGTCACGGGTGGATATGACCAGTCACTGACTATGCGATCTTTAACTACCTTCTCTAAAATATTAAGCAATTTTTAATAATTTATAATTTATGGGATGAGTATCAATAATATTTGCAAACGCGTGTTCTGTCATCCACGGGCTCTATTAATGTTGTATATGCAGTTTTACATCCACAAACGAATAGCTTTCCACCTCAGTCTGTGAATTAAAGATTTGCACAAACAAAAACATGTTCGTGAAAATGAATATGTTTTGCATTCATGCATCTTAATTTTCGTGTGCGAAAAGTAAGTTTTCCATTTGCGGATCAGGTGATGCGCGTTTGTGAATTTACTTTTTGTTTGAATATATAGCCTACTGCCGGCTTCGTTTGAATTTTGAGACTTTCTTGTCGCGGTTTTTAAGCTTTTCAAGAGTAAATTCAAACAACTTTACATGGAAAAGCCACAACGTTCTTATGCAATGTGTACACATCTACCTACCGATTTGAGAATTATACAATCCTGCATTACTACACTTGAGTCTGAAAAAGTCCTATTTAAATAAATGTGCAGCATTTATAAAAACAGAGTTGTATTTGTGAATACATGCTCTCTTTTGTGTACGTGAATCATAATTTACTGTGAATATTTAACTATACTTAGGCTGTTTTATTTAACAAATCAACACAATATCGCGGCAATTCGGGTTTTGGCGCTTTAGCGGGTTTGTTTTAAAGCGCATCTCGGAAGGTTATTCGTTATTCTTGTTTATCTAGTAGTTCACTGACCAACGAAAAATACATGACAATTAATATACAAATTATAGCTAACGAAATTCGTTTCAAAAATAAACTTTTTTCCAAGAAACATTTACGAATTTGTTTTTTTTTTACCCGTCCAACTGTGCAGTGATGATTTGTTCCGCTCCGTGTAAAATAAGGATTTAATGAATGCTTCACTGCTTCACAAGGAAACATAAAAGTTTGATCCTGTGAATGTCATAACGAATGCCTTTAATGTTGTTATTAGTTGTCAGCCAGCAACAGTGTTTATTGAAATTAAAATAAAATTAAATTGCGATAAGAAATGTTATGATAGCAACACTGCTTTGGGAAATAATGTTGGTCGTAGACGTCACGGGATGACTGATCGTGGAGGATCGTGTAGTCTGGCACATCTGTAACCTACGATGAGTCAAGATTTTATCAAGAAAAAATCGTATAATCTGACATAGTGACTTTCGTATCCGACAATAAAAATTGTGTGATCTGACCGGGGCTTTAGCCATGATGACTGTACATAATTTTTTTACTAGATATTTTTTCAAGTATTAAGCTTAAAGTGCAATTTAAAGGTTATTTAGGCAAGTTAGGGTAATTAGGCAAGTCATTGTATAACGATGGTTTGTTCTGTAGACAATAGAGAGAAAAATATGGCTCAAGGGGACTAATAATATAAAAATAATTATTATAGGGAATACTGTGAAAAATTCCTTGCTCTATTAAACATCATTTAGGAAATATTTGAGAAAGGAAAAATTATTTTGACCTCAACTCTATGAATAACTTCAAAAAAATGTAGCCATTTGTTTTATAGTCCATGTGCATATCATAATTACAAAGCTGGTTAATGAACTAGCTCTGAACCTACCGCTAAACCTAACCTTAATCTGTGTTGTTACTTTATTTTACCCAGTACTGTGCACTGTGTAAATTAAAGCGTAACCTGTAAAATGGTTGGCTTCATTCCCCATTCTGAAGCTCAGTTTGAACTTTAGCAGATCGTCTTGACCACTTGACCATCTACATGGCAAAATGAATTTAGCTACTTCTATATGATTGGCTGATTAGATATTTGTGTAAATGAGCAGCTAAACAGGTGTTCCTAATAAAGTGGTCAATGAGTTTTATATGTATATAAAATTTTATTTATATGCCAAGTGTTTTCAAATAATTGAAATCCTACTGGTATTTAGCAACTTGTGTTTTTTGTGATGTAGGATTAAATGAAGCAACACAAAAATAATGGAGTGAACTACACACCTATTGTTTGAAAATGTGTTTTAACTGCTTGCAGTTTCGCATCAAGTTGGGATAAACAAAATTCCAGTACAATAACATTAGTTATTAGTTATTAGTATAAAGTTGTCATGTCCAAAATTAAATGTTTAATATGAGTGTATGTATAAAATCCAATTTAATTGAATTTAATCGAATCTATTTTGATAAATTTATTTAATGTTGACTGCAGCTCCAAAGTAATTTGGTTGGCAACATTTTTTATATCTTTATTTCACAAAAGAAAGATATTTATACAGATTTTACATGAACGTGTGTAAATTATGACACAATATTCATTTATCAGAACTAACCTTTTTCTAACTGATACATATAAAACTTTGTATTAAACAATCTCTTAATAAGAAACAAATACTGTCAGTAGGTGGCAGAATATGTCTAATGAGTGAGTCATTTATTTATTCATACATTTATTTACATATTTCTTTCTTATTTTTACTTATCTCCTTTGTGATTGAGCAATTGAATAGTGAACCAATAAAAGTGTTTCATTCAAAATGCAGATTCATAGCAGTTGCTTAATTTTTTTTTGGCAAATTTGACAAAAACAGACAAGTTTGTGTTAAAACTACAAAATAACACAATGTTTAAAGGTGCAGTATGTAAGTTTGACACCCAGTGGTTGAACTAGGTATTGCACTCCTGGATCAAAACAAAAGCAAGCACAGGTTACCAGACTGAGGACAGGAGCGAGTGATTTAAGTCATGTTCTAAATAAAAAAACAATGGCACCCGATAGAAGGAATATTTTCCAAATTAAAAGAAGTTTTTACCTCGAATTAATATATTAGAAACAGATTCTATTTCTCAATGGTGAACAACAGACAACTATGACAATGATCACCTCAGGTACACGTCATGAGCTTTATTCAGTGTTAAATGCTAACAATGTGAGTTTGAATGCCATTTTACATGACTTTTATTGCCATATACTGAAAGCAGCAGCAATAGTTCACCTCAGATCTTGAAAATAAAATAAACCATTTGAAATTTAACTTTAGAACTAAACAAATATCAGTGATGTGCATTTAATAATGTTAAAGATGGTTAATATGTATTAAATAGATTATAAACCTTACCATTTCGTGAGTAAGTGCATATTCTGAGCTTCTGAATGGCTGTATTTAAATTTCTGTCGAGTTTTGTTTGGTGCAAACAGCCAAATTGCTCATCATTGCGTATCTCATTACAAAGCGTGTTGTTAGGACATGCGGTTACAATGTAACCTGCCCGACTAATGTTTACGTTTGTGATATTTATATTGTTTACTAATTAACATCCTCACGTGGAATTGAATACGTCTAATTTTGGAGTCTGCTACTGTCCACCGGAGGTCGCATTTCAGTCACGGTCGCTTGCTGTCTTGCCAAAACAAAGACAGCCTTTCGGCATGGAAAAAACATTTTCAAAGCAGAATATCTGACTCCAGCATTGTTTTTCAGCTAAACAAGAATGTCCACTTAGCATGTTTCTTAAATATCTGCAAACATATTATGGTATTGTGATGCTTTAGAAGAGTCAAAAACTTGCATACAGTACCTTTAATTCTTATTAATTGACCTTGAAACATTATATAAAATAGCACATTTGCACTCATGGTATTTGGAGCAACACGTGACATTGAACTAGTTACTCATGTGATTTTTATTATTTTTTCCCTTTTGGTTTCTAAAATAGCACCATTGTCCAAGGACTTGCCTAGTTAAATTGCACTTTGCACTGAATACTACCACTATCTACTACTACTATCTTCCAAAATAACAAGTAAAAAAATTTACTATTGCCACAGGAATGACAAAATAATAGAGCTAATAAAACTTTGTTATTTAATTATTTGTTAAATTTTGTAATTATTTGTTAAATTTAAAATAAATTTGTTATGTTTAAAAATGTTGGGGAAAAAACTTCTCTACATTAATTAGGACATATAAATAATTTTAAAAGAATTCAAATTTCACAGGACGGTTAATAATTCTGACTTTAACTGTATATATGTACAGTTATATACAGTAGTAGACTAAGTGCGCCTAATCCGCAGTCTTTCTCAAAGATCACGAGAACTCATTTAATAAAATACACTTGCATAAACAAACACAGTTGTGATGATAAGTATGCCTTGTGTTTACAGCGCTGCCACTCCAAATGTGTGAGCGAACAAACTTTCTACAGGCTGGTGCAGTCTTTTGCTGTTGTTTTATTTGAGTAAGTACACCAGCGATGATATCTTGAATTCTTGTTTTATAGTACATAGAATCAGTAACCAATTTTTTGTGACTCCTGGTGAGTCTGTGTTTATATGTGATGTGTGTATGTCTTGCATATGACTCAGATCTGATTGATTGATTAATTGACAGATGTCATCAGGTGGATGATTATTGCCCCGCCAAACACCTCATGACCATGTGCTTCACATACTACTACATGGGTAAGAGAGAGTTTACCATGAATCTTAAGCAAGCAAACTGATGTGAGGAATGTAAGAATCTGATAAAGAAACATGCAGACCTCCCTCAGCTTCCTGTTACAACCCGTGACTCAAACATTACTGGTACTGCCTATTATTGTTCAACAGCAGTTTCTTTTACTTTTTTGGGTGGGAGGGGGATTTTATTGTCTTTTTTTTAAGTTAACATTAATGATAAGAAATATTTATAATAATATATCAGCATATTCAAATGTTTTCTGCACAATCTTATGACAGTAAAACTAAAAGTAACAGTTTTTTTTTATCATTTTCCCATTACAGGAATAAATAAAATTTTAATATGCATGAAAATAAAAAAGTTGTGATATGTTATAGCATAGATTTCACATAATTACAGTTTTATATTGTATTTCTGATTGATTAATTAAATACAGCCTTGTTGAGTCTTTTTCCAAAAAGTAATAATAATAATTTTACAAATCCCAAACTCGTGATTGGTTATGTGATTCATTGAACCCCAGTGTGTAACAAAACATTCTTTATATTTGAATGCTATCCAACCCTTTTCACATTTCCGGGTTTCTCAGTAGTGGAGGTCATTAAAGCTGGGTAAACTTAGAGCTCAGTGAATGGATGAGAACAATACATTTTTTACAATCTTATTTGCTGCAATAATAAAAGAAAAACTCCACTATGGTGTTATCAAGACATTTAGGAAAATGAAAAGAATTGTGTGAGACTGTTAACGGCAGCCAGAAGAGAGAACAACGTCAAATTTACTGTCCTGCCTCATAGACTCTGTATTAGAAACACCTCACTTGTCGATGCCAAAAGCACAGTGGTTCTGTGCATAGACATAAAGCACCAAGATGCTCAAGGCGACCTGAGATCGATTGCTGGCTTGAGGTCCTTTGTCGATCCTTCCCCTCTCTCTACTCCCATCACGTTCCTGTCTGTAATCTCCACTGTCCATTAAAAGTGAAAACCCAGAAAATGGTTATAAAAAAATTGTTATAAAAAAAGAAACTCCTCACTTAAGAGGTATTTGTTTTGGGGCAAATTGATGCAAAAATGATATAATACATACATAACTACATACAAATATACATACGTTTAAAAAAAAAACTAAGATATTAAAAACTTTCAAGGATTTAAGATGACCGGTAAACGTGTCTGTGAAAAGGGTCCATTCTCATGACATATTAAAAATTGTTCTGGAAAACTCTTTCAATCTTATCACAAAATACTTTGCCCCACTAATATGCTATTTGTGTGCCTACTATGTGTGTTTAATTAATATCCACTGAATGTGTTTACCAGGTAAATCGCAGCTGTCTCCCACAGAGCTGCTGGAGAGGCCCAGCGGGGGGATCGACTCGTACCTGCGCAGTGGAAAGGTCTGGCTCTCTGGGAAAAAGGACATCGCAGAGCGGATGCTCAAAAACACCTCCGCTAAGACTGACGTTAAAGGGTTTTTCGGGGGTCTGGAGAGCAAACTGAGAGGACCCTTGGGCCGAAAGAATGAGTGGGTGATTTTTCTGTCACTCTTTTCATTTACAGGAGAGATATCAGGCCGTTTCTGTGTTAAAAATAGATAGTTCACCAAACAATGAAAATTCTGTCATTATTTACTCAGTGTGACAATTTTGTTAGAGTTACAAACTTGTTAGAGTTGCTTTCTTCTGTTGAATAAAAAAGTGAACTAAAATCAGTAAACACTGACTTGCATAGCATTTGTTTTTTTCTACTATTGAAGTCAATGGTTATGGGTTTATAACATTCTTTAAAATATCTTCCTTTGTATTCAGTAGAACAAAGAAATTCATATGTGTTTGGAAACACTTGAGGGGGAGTAAATAATCTGTAGATTTTCATTTTTGGGTGAACTATCTCTTGAAGTGTTATAATTATAAACAAGCCATTAATTATTTTGAACATGTTACCAAATGTTCTTTGTGAATGTGCTAAAAGTAACCATTGTCTCCGGCTGGTTGAAACTTCACATACACATTCTGGAAACCCCATAGATTTACTGTACACCTTTAATTAATATTCTGCTGCAAAAAACACTCTTCTGTCGTTCTGTCCTCCTCAGAGACACAGACAGGCCTGCCGAACAGAAAGCTAAAACACCAGGTAATTTTTTACGATGTTTCTCTTGTTATATCTTTATGTGTTCTTATCATCCAATGTCTCACTCTGGGTTTTTCTGGGTTTAGTGGTGGTTAAAAATCTGGGTCAGTTACCCAAACCATATGTTGAATAAAACCACAGTGCTCTTGAGCAAGACTCTTCACCCACAGGGATTGTGTTTGCAGACGTGTGTTGGTGTGTGTGAGTTATTGACTGTGCTTTTCTCTGCTTGTAGTTTCTCCCCCTCTCTCTCCGGACAGAAAAGAAGAGGAGAAAATTTACCTGTACACACACCTCAAACAGCAGCCCATTTGGTAGGTTTTATTGAGAAATATTAAGGTGAACAAGTGTCTGAAGTGTATTGATTCATTTGATCAGCATAGTAATGCAATATTAATGTTATTTACTGGTACATTGTTACAAAGTCATAAGATTAGACCTAAATAATATTTCATGCCAGATAAATATTTAGATTAGAAAAGGTGTACAAACTACAAGATTGTACAGTATATGATTCTTTTCAGTGTTGTTTTTATTTGTTTGTTTTTGGTAGAATGAATATTTATAACTGTAAACTGATATGATTGTATGTTATATATTGTATATTTAGTATAGGTTTTGCCATGAGTTTAGCCAAATGCTGCTAATATGGCATCAAAACATAAATAAAGAAATTTTATGCCACATTATTTTTGAATAAAAACAAAATTTATTTATAATAAAAATAAAAGTAAAATCTTAATTCTTAATTTTAATTACAGTTAAACAGCAATGAGTTGGCATTTCACATATAGACAATTTTGAGGGATGTAAACAAGAACAATGGTCCCAACGTATTTCCTGTTTTTAATTTTTTATTTCTACAGCTTCAGATAATCCAAAAAGAGCCACATATTGATAAATAATGTTATGATAGCTGTTTTAGCATTTTATGATTGTGTTGCCTCTTGTTACAGTTATGAAATAGTTTGATAATAAGCAGGAAATGTTCATGGGCCAATGACATGATCACATTGAAATGGTCTATATGTGTGCACTTGAAGGCAAAATGATTATCTATGAACATTATTTTTGGCGTTATTCTCTAATTGAGGCATTTTATAACATACATGTGATACATGTTTAAAAACATACTGGTTTTAATAACTAATTTATAATAACTATTTTCATTACATTTCAAGAATTTTTCAATTTAAAGACTAAACTAGGTTCTTTGGGTTATTAAGGCAAGGCATTGGACAACAGTGGTTGGTTCTATAGGCAATCACTAAAGTAAAGTTATTTACTAAGGTGGACTAATACTATTGGCCTTTAAAAACATTCAAAAATGCTTTTATTTGAGCCAAAGTAAAAGAATAAAGACTAGATACGAAATAAATATTTCAGAAAATTTCAAAAGAACACTATATATAGTTATTTTAGAGAAACATTTCTAAATATTGGTAACTGAAAAATTGTTAAATGTTTTTCTAGAAGCTGATAAAAAGCGAATTTCTTAATTAAATAAATAAAGTAAATTCACATTAAACAAAGGGTGTGTATTCAATAACAAGTTGTTATTTGTTAATTGTATTAAATAACAAGTAAATCAATTCAAATAATATGGTTATTTTATTATATTTTCTTTGGGGAGATGAATATTTGATCTAATATTTGTCACTTAAATCTAATTTTATGTTGTTATTATTATTATTATTTTCCTAGTTTTGTATGTTGTCCTGGAGTTATTTTGATTTAATGTGATGTTCAGATGTTTAAATGTCGTGTTTAAATGTTGAGGTCGTATTTGAGGTCGTACTTTAATGTTAATGTTGTATTTTAAAACAACAACAACAAAAAAATCTGTTTGCAATAAAAACCTAAAATTGAAGGCTGGCAGGAAAAAAAGAGGCTGATGTGTTTTTAATGTTCATTTGATGTCATTCAAAGTTCGAGATCTCTAAAGCTGTCTTACCACCGGTCAGGCACAATCTACTATAATGAGCCACATAAACACACTAATATTCATCTGATTGCATCTGTTTTTTTTTCATCTTTTGAAAAGGCACACTTTGAGGTTTTGGAATGCTGCGTTTTTCGATGCCGTCCACAGTGAGAGAAACAAAAGATCCCCAACCACAAGGTGAGACCGCACATATATTTACTTCATTCAGCATATACTCCGCAATTCTCACAGTTTTTACAGAGCTTTTCTCTTTCTCCTAATATATCGTGCCGTTAAACAAAACAGACTTTGCACGGCACCTAATGCACATGTCAGATAGCGTGTTTGTTTAGACTGCGTGTTTGTTTGTGTGCTTGATAAAGCCAGAGGCCGAGATTGAGTTTACGTTTGCGTTTGATAGATTGTTAGTGATGTCGAAATAAACTCGGGAGGTGTGCGTGACTGTATGACAGCGTTACCGTGTTATTTGTAAGTGGAAAATATCTGAGTCCCGTATCCTCTTCTTCTCTGTGTGCTTATGGTTTACTCTTCCACTGCTCATCTGCTCATCATACTCTTCTTTCTCTCTGTGGCTCTTTCTTTCTCTCTCTGCATGTGACTTTAACCCTTTATCTCCCTGTGCCTCGCTGCCTCACGCAGGCGGACGGCTGAGGAAGAGAAAGATGAAAGGTCTGTCTTTCATTTCGTCTGCTGCCCTGGACACTGCTAGAAAGACAAAGAGAATAAGGAGGATTAAGGACAGTTGGAAAACATTTTGATCAGTTAGAATAAAGTCAATAAAGTCAAAGCACAGGATAAATTGAGGGAAATGTGACATTTAAGAATAGAATAATACGCTATTGCGTCTTAATATTATTAATGCTGTCTGTGTGCAGAGTTCTGGAAAATATCAGGGACTTTGTTTGAGTTCCTAAAATTATTTCATTCATTCATTCATTCATTCATTTTCTTTTCGGCTTAGTTCTAGTCGGCTTAATCCGGGGTCGCCACAGCGGAATGAACCACCCTAAAATTATTTAATTCATATTTTAATTAATTACATATAAAAATACGATCTCAAATTTATATACAAACCTATGTTAATTAAATAATATTTTAGATTTTTTTAAATTAAAAAATACAAAATATTGTGTAATCTTATGTTATTACAATTTACATAACACACACATAAAATATTTTAAAATAATAAATCTATTCCTGTAATGGCATTTCTTTGGTGCTCAAGAAAATGTTAATATTAATAGTGAAGGTGAAGATAGTAATTTTTTTGTGGAAACAGTAATATTTTTTTTTTTTTGTTTGTTTACTTTTTACAAAATCTTTTTTAAAGTATGTTTTTTTTTTAATAAATACAATATATATATTTAGACCATGTCAACATGAACATTTCCTGCTTGTTGTCAAACAACTTCATATCTGTAACAAGCGGTGATTCAATCATAACTTGATGTTATAACAAATATCGAACATTATTTATCAATATGTGGAACTTTTTGGACCCTCAGAAGCTATAGAAATTTAAAATGTAAAACAGGAAATATGTCAGGATTGTTTATCGTTTACATGGTCAAAATGGTCTATATATATATATATATATATATATATATATATATATATATATATATATATATATATATAGTTTTTTGTAGTCGTGCTACGCTTTAAAATGAAAAACAAAACAACAAATATAAATGTTTTATTTTTTTATTTGACCAATTATAAATTTCCATATTGAACAAAATCATTATTTAATTTGTATTATAAACAAAATTAAAACAAATTCAGACTCTAATCTATATTATACATAATAATAATAATAATTATTATTATTATTATTATTCAATTTATTATTATTATTTAATTTATTTTCCCCAGTCTAATATATTTCAGCAAGTAGATATTTAGAACTTTTGATACGATTCTAATAGAATTTTAACCATAAAATGGTTAAAAAAATATGTAAACCTCTGTAAAAAACACTCTGTGTATTATAGGGCTGCACAATATTGGGAAAATTTGACATTGTGTTATTTTGTTTTGCTGCAATTTATATGCGATATGAATAAATTTTCACCAGATACCTTGAATGCCTCTATTTGGAAATAATTCATTAATTTATTTCTGGGAGATTATGGGAATTATTCTGGATTGTTATTGGGAAGATAGAAGGTAAATATTTTACATCACAGTAAATCAGGTACATAAATGGTACATACATTTATAAATAAAATGTAAAATAACACTGTATTGTATAAATAATTCAATAAATACATCTTTATTAGTGTTACAAACAGTACAATTTCATGTGTCTGAATACTTTGAACTCTCATGCTTGAATGTTTAACTCTTCAATGACCACAAAAATTTTCAGTGTTCTGATCTGTGGCTCTTGCTTAACTGTAATCCCAACATATAGACTCAACACTGCACGTCCTGCAATGTTACTATTGTGGATGTGCACACTGCGATTTCGACGCTAAAGTAATATATTGTGCAGCCCTACTATGCATGCCAGCTAAAGTTCACAATAAGCAGTATTTGACAATGCAGTATCCACTCAGGAAGCTGTGTAACCTTCTGATAACATTCCCATCACACTCGAAGGAAACTACACAGCGTTTGAGGTCTGCAAAAAAAGTGCTGACTCATGCTGGTCACATTTGCCTTTGGCGTAAAGCTTTGTCTTTTTTATCAAACTATCTACATTGCACAACTTTAACATTTACTCTCAAGGACATTGTGAAGCTTAAAAATGAATAATGTATTAATACTAAAATACCACCAGGTTTTATTATATGTATCACAGCAGAGGACAACATTGATAAAAGCAAGCGCCCGTTCATTTAGTGTAATAAAATAAATAGGCTTATTAAATTTTAAACAGGAAAAGCAAATGGTTCTTTTGTTGATTTCAAAAGCCTTGCATTCAATCAAACACAGTGTTTTGGCACGGTAAACCAAATTCATCTGGCCGGCATGGACAGGTTGCATGACATGCCCTCATTTTTGAAAACCATAATAACCAATGACTTTATTTGTTTACTTTTGCACAATAAACAAGTTGGGGACTGTTTGTGGGTCACCAGTTGATATCCATTGTAAAAATCTGTATCCTGGAACCAGTTGAGAACCGCTGATCTGCATTACACAAAATAAAAAGAGGGCAATGAGATCATGGTATATTCAGTCTTGGGCGCTGCATTTTTGTGCTGTATTTTTGCATGCAGTCAGGGTGTATTGTAGCCCCTGTGTCTGTTCATTACACTGTCGATTTTTAACCAACTGGTTTTAAGAGTAAGCATTAAAGAAACAGTTCACCCAAAAATTAAAATGATCGCTCAACCCTAGGTGTAAGAAGTGCCTTTCTTATTTCACACAAACACACTCAGTTATTAAATTATGTCCTGCATTTTACAGCTTTATTTTTGGGTGAATATTCCTTTAAAGATTTATGTATTTTATATATATTTAAAGGTTTAAATATTACTTTCAAATATTTTGCTGTTACTTTACTCACCCTCAGGCCAACAAAGATGTGGATTACTTTATTTTTTGGCAACAGATTTTTGGCTTCATAAAATGCAGGTTAACTGCTACGAGCACTTTGAGAGTAAAAAAAATTATATATAGAGGTAACACAAAAGTATTACCTGTGGATTCGGACGATACGCTGAGATGAAGGTAGTCTGTGTAAAAAAAAGATTTTTTTTTTGTACAATTTTAAATAAGCATTGACTAAAGATCCAGATATATTAAAAACTGGAACTAGCGAAAGTGAACTACCAGAATTCTATACTATAATTGCTATAGCGGTCATTCTGACTATAAAATAATAATGTTATAAAGAGATTTACACATATTTGGGAAGAGTCAGGGAATTACAGATATGTGTGATTTATTTCAACAGTTATTCAATTTGTAAAATAACGCGAAGATCTACAAAATAAGACGCAGATTCAGAATTCCACATTAGATTAATTAGCAAATAATATAAATATTATGAATGTAAACATTAGGTGAGCAGGTTACATTGTTACGCCGTGTCCTAACAACACTCTACGTGACGAGATTTGACGTGACGAAACATGATAGAAATTTAAATACAGCCATTCAGAAGCGCAGAATATGCTCTCACTTACAAAATGGTAAGGTTTATAATCTAATTAATAAATAATAGGGCGTCACGGTGGCGCAGTGGGTAGCACGATTGCCTCACAGCAAGAAGGTAGATGTTCGAGCCTCGGTTGTGTCAGTTGGCATTTCTGTGTGGAGTTTACATGTTCTAAAGTTCAATTTCACACAGTTTATTTTTAATTTCAAGATCTGTGGTGAAACTATCTGCTGTAGTATGGCAATAAATGTAATGTAAAATGGTATTCAAACTCACATTATTAGCATTTACACTGAATAATGCACATGAGGTGTACCTGAGGTGATTATTGTTTATCCTGTTGTTTACCTGTGAGAAATAGACGTTTCTAAAAATAATAAATTCAAGTGTTGGTTGGAACAAAAACTATATATATATACAGTATGTCACAAAAGTGAGTACACCCCTCCAATTTCTGCAAATATTTACTTATATCTTTTCATTGGACAACACTGCAGAAATGACTCTTTGACACAATGAAAAGGAGTCAGTGTAAAGTTAGTTTAGCAGTGTAAATTTAGTGTCCCTCAAAATAACTAAAAATACAGCCAATAATAGCTGAACCCCTGGCAACAAAAGTGAGTACACCCCTTAGAATTTTTTTTTTAAGTTAATATTTTCTGTGGCCACCATCGTTTTCCAGCACGGCTTTAATTCTCTTGGACATGGAGTTGACCAGAGCTTCACAGGTTGCCACTGGAATCCTCTTCCACTCCTCCATCACAACATCACCAAGGTGGTGGATATTTGACACCTTGTGCTCCTCTACCTTCCTTTTCAGGATGCCCCAGAGGTGTTTTAAGGGGTTTAGGTCTGGAGACATGGTTGGCCAG
>CAIGQQ010004600.1:1408574-1450804 GCA_903798035.1 Danio albolineatus | reverse complement strand
TTACTGGCAACCAAAATACTTTTTACAGTGCTTGAAAGGTATGACTGGGAGTAAAAAAACACAATTAAAATAAAGTGAAGAACAAGGACATTTTTGGGGTGAAGTATCACTTTAATACTGATTCCCCCCAATATTTATATTGAATTAATGCCAGAGTATCATATCAGAACAATAGCCACTATGTATGGCCACTAATATAGTTATCATTATCATTCTTGATGTGAATGGCACGCCAAATACAAATTTTAAATGATCATATTTTCCAACTTTGGGCCTAAAGCATCAGGATTGTAACTTCAATAGAATCATGTCAATATTAAAATTAAAAATGAGATTAATAGTTCATAATGAAATTCAAAATATAAATTATATTTCTATTAATCAAAATGTGGCGACACGGTGGCGCAGTAGGTAGTGCTGTCACCTCACAGCAAGAAGGTCGTTGGTTCGAGCTTCGGCTGGGTCAGTTGGCATTTCTGTGTGGAGTTTGCATGTTCTCCCCGTGTTGGTGTGGGTTTCCTCCGGGTGCTCTGGTTTCCCCCACAGTCCAAAGATATGCAGTACAGGTGAATTGGGTAAGCTAAATTGGCCCTAGTGTATGTGTGTAAATGAGAATGTATGGATGTTTCCCAGAGATGGGTTGCAGCTGGAAGGGCATCCGCTGCATAAAACAAATGCTGGATAAGTTGGAGGTTCATTCCGCTGTGGCGACCCCAGATTAATAAAGGGACTAATCCGAAATTAATGAATGATGAATGAATAATCAAAATGTAGAGCCCTACCAGGTTATTTTACTAACCCTGACGTTCCTTGTCATTCCTTTAAAAAGGTTTGCTTTTAAAAGAGTCTTAATAAACAACTGAGCACAAAATATCGACTTACATTAGATTGAATTTTTAAAAATTATCTTCTTAATATTAAACTACTAACTACCACAACATATTCTTTAAACACATGTATTGTAAACAAACAATGTTGATGCTATGTTAGAGCTCAAAAATAAGAGAAGTGAAGTACAGATCATTTAAAATGTTTCCTGACAATGACTAGTATGTTTATACTTAATATCGTTTTTCAACAGTTTTTAAACACATAGTCTCTTAAACACACATATACATCCTCTCATGCCTTCATAAAGAGCTGCTAGGTTTGAACTCCCTGCCTATTTACTATGTTAGTGTGATGTTTGGCTGGCCGGCTGTACAGACAGTTTGCTGTACAGTCGGTCAATTGGAGTGGAGCTCTGAGGCCACTGCACTTTTCCAGCCCTCTTTGGGAGGCTAAACTGGAGTCAAGTTTCTCCCTGTAGGTTAAGTGTGAACCAGACAGCTGGGTGGTCCCTTACATGGGGCCACAAGCACACACTAATGGGTCTTGGGAGCTTTCACAGACACATACACACACAACTGTAAAGGTATGTGTAGACACGCATAGACACTTTCATTCAGATGACATTTGGCCAGAACATCTGGCTCTTAGAACTTGAAACTATTGTTTTGAGGATGGTTTATGTTGCTCAAAAATATCCCTCGTTATGAGAAGTGTGTGAAACACATGGAGGTCTTAATGATGATCGCACTAGCAGATAGTATGACGAATGTAATGTCTTTTTGCTATAATGATCTGACATGGAGTTTGGCTTAATATCAGAGTATAGGATTTTATGAATAGCTCGAAGTTGTTTCTTTTTTGTTTGCTTCCCTCTTCGGCTATAATTAAAATGTAATATTAATGGGAACCTATTATGCTTATTTTAAACATTTACAGTTAGTCATATTGATAATTATTTATAAAATTATTATTATATATTTATTATTTTGAAAAATAGATATTATTTTGAAAGATTATTTAAAAAATATATTTTTGATATGTATTATTATTATTGTCCCCCTGTAAACTTTTAAATCTTTTACAAACCTTTCGCGAGTGCTGTTTAATGGAGAGAAGTTCACATTTTTAATAAGTAAGGCCAAATTATTTTGTCTTTGCCATGATGACAGGACATATTATTTTACAAAATATGTTTTCCAAGCTTCTATTATTCAGCTTAAAATGCAATTTAAAAGCTTGATTTAATTAGGTTAAATAGGCAAGTTAGTTTAATTAAGGAAGTGATTGGACAACTGGTTTGTTCTGTTGTCAAAATTAAAATTCTCAAGGGGGCTAATAATATTGATCTTAGCTTTTTAAATTTAAAATAATCGAGCCAAACTAAAAAAAAGAGACTTTCTCTACATGAAAAATATTAAGAAAAACTGAAAAAAAGTCCTTGTTTATTACCAGTGGCTGGTTAAGTGAACGAGTTCCACACACCCATAATATTGCACAGCAAAAATTCCAGTGTTAAATATACAGTGTGATTTTTTTTTTTGGTGTTGTTCAGTGTTAAAACCAGAGTACATTTTAATCCACGAGTGTGAAAGAGCGTTTATTTAAGAGGTTTTCTTTTCAGTGTTTCCCACTAGTGATGGGAGGTCCAGTTTTTGAGTCTTGATGATATAATAAATTATAAGATTTAATAAATTAATTCTCATCAGAAACAGTGTACTATATGCACTCATTAGCATATATATACATGCATTATACATATAGAATTATTTGTCATTAAATAAAGTGAGGCGCCACGGTGGCTTAGTGAGTAGCACGTTCGCCTCACAGCAAGAAGGTCGCTGGTTCGATCCCCGGCTGGGCCAGTTGGCATTTCTGTGTGGAGTTTGCATGTTCTCCCCGTGGTTGCGTGGGTTTCCTCCGGGTGCTCCGGTTTCCCCCACAGTCCAAAGACATGCGGTACAGGTGAATTGGGTAAGCTAAATTGTCCATAGTGTATGTGTGTGAATGAGAATGTATGAATGTGTTTCCCAGAGATGGGTTGTGGCTGGAGGGGCATCCGCTGCGTAAAACAAATGCTGGATAAGTTGGCGGTTCAATCCGCTGTGGCGACCCCGGATTAATAAAGGGACTAAGCCGAAAAGAAAATGAATGAATGAATAAATAAAGTGAGTAATGTACATATTTAATATATTAACACTTTGAAGACTAAAACTCGTACTATGTTAAAATGAACTCTTTAGAAAATGTTATTTTAACTCCAAAATGGAGGGAGTCATATGTACACCCAAGCAATGTTAAGTTAAACTCAAACTGAGTTAAATGTACACTGATTGGTTTTGCTGTGTGGTGCTGGTAGTGCCAACCACCAATAATATAATAGAAGACTTTTTTTTTTGTAAAAAAATTAATAACCAAAACAAGCAAAAAAAAAGGTTGAGAGCCAACACTGTATGTAAAATATCAGTAACATGTAAAATATCCATCTCTGTCACAGCTGGGTCTTCAACGTGGCCATCTAGTGTGGAGACTGGCTAGTGAACCACTGAGCCACAGAAGCAGTTGTGTAGGACCCAAATACACTCAAAGTAGGGATCCAGAAAACAAGGATTTATAAAAAAAAAAATAATAATTAAAAGTCAACTTAGATTCTCCTCAAAAATGAGGTAGCAAAACAGACGACTAAGATTCTTCTCAGAATGAAACATACAACATGTTTTAACAGTATAAAAAACACACAAAGAAAACTCGACGAGGGGAGAAAACAAATAAACAATAAGGCAGCAAGTAACAGGGAAAACGTTATCAAGAGAACGCACAAGTTCACCAGGGACTGACTCAAAAACCAAATGAGGAAAAAAGAAAAAGTGACAACTTTAATACAAAGGCTGGAACAAGTCACAGCTAATCGAAATTATCTATATATCTGTCCATCTGTGAAAAATAACATTTAAAAAAAACATTTTTGATTTTCCTTCAAATAAGGTATGAACATGCTGTGATCTATACTGTTTTTTTACTGTGACAGATTCCATCAAAAACAAATCACCTTGTGAGTTAATTCTTCTGGGATTGGGACAGGATTGGATTGGGCCAGACGTCACGGTGGCGCAGTGAGTAGCACAATCGCCTCACAGTAAGAAGGTCACTGGTTCGAGCCTCGGTTGGCCTTCTGTGTGGAGTTTGCATGTTCTCCCCGTGTTCGCGTGGGTTTCCTTCAGGTGCTCCGGTTTCCCCCACAAGTCCAAAGACGTGGAATAGATGAATTGTGTAAGCCAAATTATCCGTAGTGTATGAGTGTGTATGGATGTTTCCCAGTGATGGGTTGCAGCTGGAAGGGCATCCGCTGCGTAAAACATATGCTGGATTAGTTGGCTGTTCATTCTGCTGTCAGATTAATAAAGGGATTAAGCCGAAAAGAAAGTTAATAAATAAATGGATTGGGGCAGGATTCTTTTTTGTGGAATGGAAGAGGTTTGAAAATCCTCTCCTTTGTCACCCTCTAATTTGGGTAAATTGAATATTTATTACTATTTTGGATGGATAGTTAAGGAATAGGAAGCAGTGGAGAATTTATCTTTGAATTTAATCTTTGAAAATCAGATTTACTACATTGTTGTTACTGTCAAGTGAGTAAGTTGCATCATCATCACTGACAAATTATCTCCTGTAGCCTAGAGCTTGAATAATTATATACTAGAAATTCCGCTCTCTCTCATATATATATATATATGTGTGTGTGTGTGTGTGTGTGTGTGTGGGTGTGTATGTGTATGTATAGGGAGTGGTTTCAAGTCAGCTAACATCACCCAATCAGAATCAAGTGTTCATTGTGTTCCGCTAAATATAAATCTATGATGTCATAGTGAACGTGCCAAAAGAATTTTTGGAATCAACAAAAAAAACCACTCAATCCGTTAAAAAACGCAGGTGCATTTAAACAAGGAAACACCTGAAACACTGTAGCTGAACTGCTGCTCCTTGATTATGTATACGTTTCTGATTTAGTTTAGTTTTGGGAATGCACAAGGACAGGGGTGGCCTATTGCGAAAATCGAGCTAAAAAGTGTTCATTCAGCAGCTGTTAGTCAATTTAAATTCCTGGGTCTGTGTGAGCTGAACTGGATGAAAATGACTAAATATCCAAGCCAGCTGGTATATGATCCACTGAGATGATGGTTATATGTGTAATATTTAGCTTGGCCCATAGAACAACACTCGAAAGTTTATTTCTAAATGGCTCTTTGTTATTGCCTCAAAAATTGTATTTTCACGGTATGAGTCACATGAGTAATCATGTCAATTACTGTGCGCGGCCATATGTGCGGGTGAGAGAGATATTTATTGTGCTAACCTCCTATTACAGCTTCTCAGTCAGGCATCTGAAAAGATATGTAAACAGACAATCATCGGTGAACACTTCGTGACGTCATTCCCGATCAAAGAGCAAGTTGTGCATGTGATTGGAGAGCAGCGGCCATCTTCCCATCTGTGCGTTTCACATGTCATTCGGAAATTTGATTGATATAAAGATCGTTCTAGCATCAACTGCCGTGTCTCATGAGAATATCTGAGAATATTTAAGCTTCGGGCACTGCTCTGCTGACTCTCAGATTTTAAACAGATGAAAGTAATTCAAATAAACCTCCGATTGCTACAATAGGTGTCAAATGTTTACATTCTTATAAAACATTGTTTGTTTTAAAAATATGGAATGACAGGTACAGTATAGTCTGCTTTACCTCAAGTCAAGATTAATTGATTGTGGTGTTGGTGTCAGGAGAGGGAAATATCATGCATGTTATTATATATTATTTTTAATCATTATATACTTTTTATTGTTTTTTATTATATAAAAGTTCATTCATTCATTTTCCTTTCGGCTTAGTCCCTTTATTAATCCGGGGTCGCCACAGCGGAATGAACCGCCAACTTATCCGGCATTTGTTTTACGCAGCGGATGCCCTTCCAGCCACAACCCATCTCTGGGAAACACATCCATACATACACATTCACACACATACATACACTATGGACAATTTAGCTTACCCAATTCACCTGTACCGCATGTCTTTGGACTGTGGGGGAAACCGGAGCACCCGGAGGAAACCCACGCAACCACGGGGAGAACATGCAAACTCCACACAGAAATGCCAACTGGCCCAGCCGGGGATCGAACCAGCGACCTTCTTGCTGTGAGGCGAACGTGCTAACCACTCGGCCACCGTGGCGCCCTTATATAAAAGTATTATTATTATTTATATAACACATTGTTTATTATTATAATTATTATTAATACTAGTATTTATGATATTTATTTTATTAAAATGTGTTTAGTTATTTTTGTTTTTTATTATATAAAATTATTATTATTATTTATGTAACACATTTGTTTATTAAAAATAATAATAATAGTACTATTGATAATAAATAATAAATCATTATTATTTTATCTTTATTTGTTGGAGAAAATCAGTTCAGTTTAAATGTCTTTGCTGCATTTAGTGATAGGTCAAATTGTTTTTCTATTGTATTTCTACACTCAAAACATGGAATCATGATGAAATGTATCGTTAACTGTTTGTATATATATATATATATATATATATATATATATATATATATATATAGCCGTAAATTATATAAGATTGGCTTACTTAATATCCCAGTGGCAAAATTGACGCACTCCACACAGTAGATGAATTATTAAGAAACATTGGATTTATTGATACTATTACATAAATCTGGCCAAAAACAAAATGAATGAGCTTCTTGCTGTGAGGTGACAGTGCTACCCACTGAGCCACCGTGTCGCCCTCTAAGATGTACAGTAGAATATTAATTTAAAAATTAACGGTGATCCTTAGAAAATACAAGTCAAGCTACCGGCACTTTAAGAGTCTAACGAAACATAAATCATCAGAGAGAAGTTAAAAGACTTTTATAGCATTTGGAATCCCTTTCTACACTTCTGCCACTAAGCGATCTTAAATAAATAAGAACTTAAATAAAACATCAAGGTTAAATAGTGAATTACTATCAATATTGTATGTAAATATTTTAACTTTATATTAACCCCCTTATTTATTTATTTTGTTTATTTTTTACTTTTGTTATTATTTTTAAGTTTCGTATGTTGTCCTCAAGTCATTTTGTTTTAATGTGACGGTTAGATGTTTAGATGTCTTGTTTTAATGTTGAAAAAACTGAACTGAACTGAACTGAACTGAACTGAACTAAACTAAACTAAACTAAACTAAACTAAACTAAACCAAACCAAACCAATCTAAACTAAACTAAACTAAACTAAACCAGGCAAACGAAAACTAATTTTTATGGCTACTGAAAGCCTGAAATCTTTGCAAGAAAACCAAATATGAAAAAAGTCACAAGGCTGCTCTATGGAATGAGTAAATGAACATCATATTTAAATTTTTGGATGGACTCTCCCATTAACTTCTCCCTTTAGCTGCATAAATACAGTCTGACTATGAACCTTGCACAGGTGCCAAGATTGGCTAGAAAAGAAGGTCTGTTTTTCATATTAAACCTAAAAATGTGTTAATCCATAATTGTGTCTTAAATACTTTCTGGATGTCCATCGTTGACTACTATGTTTCATAAGCAAACATAGTCCCTACGCTCTTCGCATGCAAATAACAATGTCATAACGGAGCGGCAGGAAACATAAGTTGATTAGCAGCTAATGTTTCTCCCAGAGAGACCATCAGTCTTCATCAGAGCCCCTCCTCTCCCCCAGCTCTGAGAGCATATTTGGACAACTGAGTTTGGTTTACGCTGGGAGTGAAAATATATAATAAACACACAGATTAAAACTCTTTTGATGCCGGAGGCTTGAAATGCTGTGATTTAGTGCTGCCTGGAGACGTGATTGCACATGAAACAAGGGTGATGATGCTTCTGCTGGGCGGCTGCTTTTCTCTCAGTCCGGATTTGACCTCAGATCAGTATGACACTTCAGATTCAGGAGACTCATTTGAGGAGATCTTAGCAGAGCTTCATGGGCCTCTGACTGACTGAATACAGTTGAAGTCAAAATGATTAGCCCTCCTGTTATTTCTTTTTTAAATATTTCCCAAATGGTGTTTAACAGAGCAAGGAATTATTCACAGTATTTCCTATAATATTTTTTCTTCTAGAAATTTTTTTATTTAGTTTTATTTTAGCTAGAATAATATATTTTTCAACCATTTTAATGTCAATATTATTAGCCCCCTTGAGCATTTTTTCCCGATTGTCTATAGACAAACTATCATTATACAATGATTTGCCTAATTACCCTGAGTTAACCAAATTAACCTACTTAGGCCTTTAATTTGCACTTTAAGCTGAATAGAAGTAACTAGAAAACTAGTAAAATATAAATGTACTGTCACTACATCAAAAATAAAATAAATCAGTTATTAGAAATTAATTATTAAAACTATTATGTTTAGAAATGTGTTGGAAAATAAAATCTTCTCTCGGTTAAACAAAAACTGGGGGGAAAAAAGGCACAGAGGGGCAAATAATTCTAACTTCAACTTAATATAGTAAATTGTTTACTCGCCAGATCAGTGCTCATTTTAAGATCATTCCTCAAAATGTTCCTCATGTACTGTGTATTTTATGCATGTTTATATCACCACAATAAATATTTTTTTTATGGAAAATGTAGTTATTAAAAAAAATAAAAACAAGTGAACGTATTAAATGTTTTGCTGATCAATGGGTAAAATCTAGTGGTTTGAAGGATGACAAATTATAAAAGTTAATATGACAATTATTAAGTATTTTATGGCTGTACTGTGATCCTTAAATATTATATTTCTATATTTTAGAACATAAATTATTCCTTTTGCTAAATATTCATTCATTTTCTTGTTGGCTTAGTCCCTTTATTAATCTGGGGTCACCACAGCGGAATGATCCACCAACTTATCCAGCATTCGTTTTACACAGCGGATGCCCTTCCAGCAACCCATCTCTGGGAAACATCCATACATTCTCATTCACACACATACACTACGGACAATTTAGCTTACCCAATTCACCTGTACCGCATATCTTTGGACTGTGGGGGAAACCGGAGCACCCGGAGGAAACCCACGCAACCACAGGGAGAACATGCAAACTCCACACAGAAATGCCAACCGACCCAGCCGGGGCTCGAACCAGCGACCTTCTTGCTGTGAGGCGAACGTGCTACTCACTACGCCACCGTGGCGCCCCTTTTGCTAAATATGCCTGACAATAATGTTTTGGATGAATGAATTATTGTCACTGAATTACATCCAACTGGGTGTCTTCTGTAAAGCATGATGGGGAAAAATAAATGATTAACCAATAAAAACTACATAGCATATTCTAATGTTTATTGATTTTGCTTGTTTGTTTTTTGAGATTTTTATAAATCTTTGTGGCTGAAAATAAATAAATATTTTTTTAATCATAATTGCTTTTTTATATTTATATATTTCATTAGTTACTGTTCATTTACTAACATGAACAATACATTTATTAAATTATTTATTCATCTTTGTTTAAATTAGTCAATAAAAATAAAGTCATTTGTTGTTGTTCATGTTAACACTGCTTTATCTATTGTAATCAAGCAACTTTGGATTTGAATGATGCATCTGTAAATGTTGAACTATGATCAATAAATGCTGTAGTCGTATTGTTCATTCTTACAGTACTTCATGTTACTATATACATTAACAAACTAATGCAATCTTATTGTAAAGCGTTACCCTTATCTTAATGCTGTTACTTTTATCATTAGGGAATGACCTTGAAATGTCATAACATTTTACTACCGTAACTGTAATCTTATTTCACGCTATCATTAAAATCTCTTTCTAGGAAGCTTCTTGCTTCAGGACATTGAGCACTATAATGTGAAATTATACCTTTTTTAATTAAATAATGAACACTATAATACTGTCTCAATTAATATTTTTAAAATATTAAAAATGTACTTTAATCTTTTTGTCAAAGGTACTGGTTTATTAAAATGGTATTTTAAAATCATTAGGAAGTTTTTCTTGAGAGCAAAAACAACTAAATCAAAATTTATGGGTTTTTTTTCTGTAATTAAACGTAGTGAATAATAAAATCACAAAAAAAATCATTAAAAAATAAAAGTTTGTGTGACAGAAATGTCAGTTTTTTTTGTGTTGTTGTTTTTTTTGCAGGCAACTTATATGGAATTCTCGTCCTCTGCTTTATAGTCAACGCACCTTCATTTAGCTCCTCTGAGAGCAGAGCACTTGTGGTTACAGCCACAGAAACTGTGCTCTATTTCCAGTCAAAATAAATGAAAGAGAAGCAGCAATCCACTCTTGGGTGTGATTTTTTTTTACAGTTTAAACACTTAGGAAGATAATCTCTCTTCCAGTGTTTATTTTAATATAATGCTTGAGAAGGACAGAACACAAACGAAGAATGTTGTCATTAAAATTCTCATCCAGCTCTGTGCTCCATCAGCTTCATACTGTTGAGAAAACACTGGCCTTCTGTGAGACTGCTTTTGTGGTTACCAAAATAATCAAACAGACACTGATGTAGCCAGATATCAGGCATTTTCTGTATTTCTAACTGGATCTTTGCAGAAATTAAATTGAAAATGTATAAATGAAACAGACTTTTATTTTGTATGTTGAATGTTGCACAGTATCACTATTGTAGTTTTTCATCCTTGTTTCTATAGCGCTTTTTACAATGCAGATTGTGTCAAAGCTTGTGTCAGCTTAACAAAGATGAAGTTATAGTAAATTTGATCAATTAAGAATATTATTCATTTGAATGTTTGAATTGTATAGTCTGAATTGTACTTTTTACTCATGTTTAAATTAGTTATTATTTGTGCAATTTAATTTTGATATTTATGCATTTTTGTTATATTATCAGCAAATTTTTATGTGTCTATATAGATTTTATATTTACTGTTTCAGTTTTTTTTACAAGTTTTATTAATTATTAGTATAAGTACATTAGTTTTTTAAGTCTTTTCATTCAGTATGTAGATATTCCATTTTAACTTTAGTTAAATTTAGGCTTTTTTAGGCTTGGGGGGCATTGGTAATTGTGTTGTCAAAATTCCTTTTTTATTAACAATTTTAGTTTTTTGCAGTGAAGTATAATATAGTATATTATAGTAATTAAATTGAAAATGTATAAATGAAACAGACGTTTATTTTGTATATTGAGTGAGGCACAGTATCACTATTGAAGTTCTAGTAAATTTCATTCATTCATTTATTCGTTTTCTTTTCAGCTTAGTCCCTCTAGGGATCACCACAGCGGAATGAACCGCCAACTTATCCAGCATATGTTTTACTCAGCGGATGCCCTTCCAACTGCTACTCATCACCTAGGAAACACACACTTATTCACACACATACACTACGGACAATTTTTTTAGCTTACCCAATTCACCTATACCACATGTCTTTGGACCACAAACACTGGGAGAACATGCAAACTCCACACAGAAATGCCAACTGACCCAGCCAAGGTTCGAACCAGCAACCTTTCTACAGTGAGGCGACAGCACTACCCACCGTGCCACTGCATCGCCCTCTAGCAAATTTCATTAATTAAAAATATTAATAATATATATTTTTAATAATTTATTTGAGATAAACCAGTTTTTTTATCGTTCCACTGAAGTACTTCTGTCTTTGTTAATAGTCTGAATTGTACTTTTTATTCATGTTTGCAATTTAATTGTACTATTTATTTTTTATTCGTATTTTTACATTTTTAATGATAGATTTAAACACACTACTTAAGTTTTATTATTATTATTAGTATAAATTTATAAATATTTAATGTCAATATTATTGTTATAGTATCATGGTAGAACTGATTTTTTATTATATTTTTATTTAATTCTATTATTTTATTTATGGTTGAATTAGTTTCTCCTTTTTTACATTTTCATGTTAATTTAGTTATACTGTTATTTTTACTGTTATATTACTATTTTGACTTATACATTATTCATTTTGCCTAATTTCTATTTTTAAAAGTCCATTGTGTTATAATATAATTGAGGTACTATTATTTTTATTATTATTTTGTTTAATAACTACTTTTTTGTTAATAGTTTAGATTAGCTTTAATATGTAGATTTTCCATTGGTACTAGTGTTAATATTCTTTTTTAAACATTATTAATAATCAATAATATATTATTTAAATCCATTATAACAGGGCATAATTATCTTTAACAATCTAAAGGATGCAATTACACTGATTATTCTTTGTATGTATTTGACATAGTGTTTAAGTGTTGGGGAGGGGATCAGAAATGGCTATTAAATATTAAACTATTTTGCAGCACCTTTTTTCTGAATTGATGCAGTAAATCTGTATCTGTTAAAATAATTCTCAAAAGCAATTTCCAAATAATTCCTCAATATCTGAAATGATGTCATCCATAAATTCAAATATTCTCTGCAGAACCTTAAAGATCACCTTGGAGGGAACAGACAGTCGTTATGGTCGTGGATGGCAAACGCAGGGCTGTGATCCAGCAGAGCCCTCGACTGCTCCATCTAAGGAGCCCATCTGTGAAGAGGAGGACAGATGGAGGCAGCAGATTGAGAGATGTAGTCTCTTTCTCTCTACAAACCTTCAGATGGATGACGCTCTATTTACACGTCTGACCAAAAGAATCCTATACACAGGAAATGCTTGTGGATGTGAGTTCCTTATTTATTTCCACAAGCATTCCTGATTTGCACTCAGTGAGGCTTGGACCTTTCAGCTCAAAAACCACTTATGGCTATATATGGTGGCAAGAAATACATGTGGTAGATTCACTGCAACAAGTGCTTGAAATATATAGGCTATGAATAGAAAAAAATCACAAAATTTGTTCATTTAAAAACACTGTTTTGTGTGAGTTAATGTCAACAAAGTGTCACTTCTACTCGTTTATTTGAAAAATTAAGTTATCAGATTGTCCAGAATACAAATCAATGTTTGTTTTCTTCTCACAGGTGTATATTTAAGCAGTAAATCAACTTTGAGTTTTTAGTTTAAGTTGTAGGAGAGCGCAGGAACAACAGCAATTTTTCAAGTAGCCGTTAAGAGGAATGTATAAAACCCTTGTTCATATAAACATTAGCATTTTACAAAGACATCTGCGTTCGGGATGGTTTGCAATGAGTGCGTTCTTGATCATAGTGCACACATCATCATAATTAACTACTGTTACAGTTTACAGAGCGGCCACCCATGTTGAATTCCATAAGAACAACAATAATAGAAGAGGAAAAAACTATCTTTACCTTGTGAAAAATAGCCATGGTATTGTTATGGTAAAAGTGGAGTAACCATGTTTTTGTGCATATTGAATATTTGTAAAAACAGTTTTACTAAAAACATAATTCATATGTTTAGTGTAGCAAAACCACGGTCACTGTATAGATTAAACACATTTTTTGTTTATTTATTTTGTAGAAAATCATGGTTCATTTTCATTAGGGTTGATATTTGGTATGCTTTTGTTTGCAATTAGTCGCTAACAACACAAATAGGTTAAAGAAAGAATGTTGCCAAAACTGACTTTTTCCAGAAATAAAACTAGTTATTTGGTACAAGAGTCATCAAAAGAAAAGTTTCTCATCCGTTTTTTCTGAGAAGCTCAGTATTTTGTCAGGACAGGTGAGAGACAGGTAGGAGCAGAGCGGGAATCCGCGCTGGTACAGCTGCGGGTGCGCGTGTGCGATGAGCGAGGACGCGAGCGCGTAACCGCGGGACTCCATGGAGGCTCCTCCAGGAGCTGCGCACCTCCGCTGGAACTGGCTCTCCTTTTTCGACAGAATGCTGTCAATGCTAAACTCCTTCGCCTTGTCTGTTGTTTTCCTTGGATTAGATTCTTTGGATTTGGCGTCTCCAGATTGCGCGCGTCCAGTGTCACTCTTCACGGGCACCCGCGTCTCGCGCGCGCTTGAAAGCGGTGTGTGAGTATTTACAGGCACCGTGCTGCTCCGTTCAGGCGTTGGGCATCTCGGGTTAGAGCCTAGAGTTGTCGAGGATGCCAAACACCAGTCTTTGGCAGAATCTGAGGCTACATTTTCCTCTTTATTTTGAGGTTGGGGGTCGTTCAACTTCTCGTTAATATCTCTTCCAGGATGTTGCTTAAGCGGAGAGACTTTCTCCAGTTGGGCACCTTGATGGAGTTTTGAGCTTGACACCCGTGTTCTCTTGTGACCGACTTTAGTGTCACCTGTGTCTTGAGTCCTGCACTTTCTTTTCCGCCGCCGGTAGTTTCCGTTCTCGAACATGTCCAGGCATTTGGTGTCCAGCGTCCAGTAGCTGCCTTTGCCCGGTCGGCCCTTCTCTCTGGGCACTTTAATAAAGCAGTCGTTGAGCGAGAGGTTGTGGCGGATTGAGTTCTGCCAGCCCTGCTTGTTGTCGTGATAATACGGGAAGCGGTCCATGATGAACTGATAGATCCCGCTGAGGGTCGCGCGCTTGTCCGGCGCGTTCTTGATTGCCATGGCGATGAGCGCGATGTAGCTGTACGGGGGTTTTTGCGGAGGCTCCTGCCTGCCGGACGCAAACCCTAGCGCGGGGATGATGCCTCCAACTTCGCCACCGTACACATAGATGAGGGAAGAACCGGACAGACCGAGAGCCGAGGCAGCCACACCGGACTGCGGCACGGGGCTGTGGTATAAACTCATGACTTCGGAGGATAGATTCAGTCTGGGGAGATCGCCACCGGTGTGTCCGCTTCATGAGTCCAAAATGTTAAATAATTGTTGTCCGTTTTGCTGTTTTATGTTGACTTAGCGCTGGAAAATAAATTGTCTATGATAAACACTCGTTGTGTTCCTTCAGCCCACCCACATTAATTAAAATTTCATTGCCGAAAGCCTCGAGTCTCTCTCTCCCTCCGCGTGTCCCCTGCCCTACCAGCCAATGGTGTGCTCGGTTATTCCTTCATTTGTTTATAGAATTAGTCTGTTGATAAGTCTGCCCACCCAAGTTGAATCAAGCTGTGTTTATTTGGAAAAATTTCCGGGCACCCAATACATAAACGCACTGATCTGATGTTTGAAATATCACGTCCACCCTTAACGCTGAAAGTTGCTCGCACAGAGAGAACAAGCAAACATGACAGAGTTCTTTCTGGGAGTTGCTTTGGGTTGCAAGAAAAGAAAACAAAGCAGGCTATGTAAAGGAAAACAGCTTCATTTCGTTGCGATTCAGATGGTGGATGCTAAGTGACATTCACGTATTTGCTGAATACATTTACACCCGAGTTTTATATTTTTGTTTTAGGTGAATCTGCACTGTAAAACCCAATAGTCAACTTTATCAAGTGAAATGAGGGTAATTAACTCAAAATTTGCAGAAAGTTAACTATTCTCATATGAAAAGTTTTGAACTCAGTGTTGAAGGTAATGAGTTAAATAATATTTCATTACTTTAACTTAAACGAAGTAAGGTTTTACAGTACTCAGTTGGTTTGAGTTCTCTTCATTTATTGGGTTTTACTGTGCTCAAATTGCTTCGTTTACTCAAATAGATTAAGTTCACAACACTGGTTCGTCGCATGGTTTCCTCAAATGGTTACCTTAACTTTTTACAGAGTGTTACAACGTTAACCACTGTAAATTACATTGTTTGACTACACTATAAATATACAACTAATTGCAGTTTTCATTTCAAATTTTAAAAAGTGACAATATAGCTGAAATCATAATAGAAAATATATAATATATAAAATCTGCGCTGCACCATTTGCAATATTAATTAAATATTGAAATATAAATTTAAAATATTGTTTTATATTATCAAATATTAAAGACACTAAATAAATCTATTTTTAATAAGTTTTGTAAAAAGTAAAAACAAATCTAATAATGTACATAGAAAATGTGCATTTAAGAAAGAAAGGTCCACTTTTAGAGAAAGTTCATTACTATTACGAGTAAAATAAAAATTGCCTTTGGTTAAAATATTTAAGTATAAGACTAATAAGGAAAAGGGTATTCATAAACTTTCCTGCAGAAATCAGGACATCTATTTGTCTTTTATTATTTATTAATTTAGCTGAATTGATTAATATAAATTTTACAAAATAATAATACAATTATAATACAATTATAATAATAAATATAATAAATAATAAACAAACCAAATAGGGAAAAAATAAGAGGAAAAAATTGTTAGATGTAAAAAAATATGAATTTTCCAAAATTCATTTATTTTAATTCTATCAAAAGCCCAAAATATACTTTTAAACAGTTTTTTTTAAGTAAAAAAAAAGGAATTTCTTGAAATAATAACTACAAATTAAGGCTATTTCTAGAATTCCCTGAACAAGTCATGGTGTAATGTTGTCTTTTATTTAAAAGTTATTTTTATCAGAAAGTGTTTTATGTTTTATTTAAATTCTATTGCATGGTATTGTGCCTTCTGTTGATTATGCGCTCATTCTGTTTTGAACTTTAAGACATCATGTGGTCTATCACACAGACTTTTCTGTCAACCTTAAATACAGTGTAGTGCAAATGATAAAATACAGATAAAACAAATGTGCTTTAAAGTGTATTTTACAATAACAAATTACAAGATTTTTTAACAGGGTAGTGTTATAGAATTTAAAGACTGAAAAAAATAATCATGTAGCCTAAAACGTGTAATATTATCACTATATTTTTTACGGTTAAGTTATGGCAAATACAAGAACGCTTATAAAAAAACATTTTTATAGAATATCCATTCCTTACTGTATCACATAAAAATCGCATCAGTTTGCTAACAATAGATGAAAGACCACTGATATCCAAAAAAGGAAAGCTTGGCAGAACATTAGGATAAACTGTATTATTTGTGGATGCACGCATGATGCTTTATATTATGTATTTTCCTGTTTATAGGACCGAGAGGGATTATAACAACTTTACAAGTGCACACAGCTGGCCTGTGATTACATTACGCATTTGGAGGTTTCTGTGGATAAACTTAAAAGTTTTTTTTTTTCCTGAGTTTGTACTGTCCCTCTGAAGATGGTGATTCATAAAGTTTTAGGCTAAAAATCCAGACACACAAGCAGAACGCAATCATTTATACTTGCTGTAAAGCACATAAGGAGGTTGCTTAATAGATGTGTTGCTGTATTCATTTTGCAGGTCTAAAATATCAGTCACACTTTTTAATAAGGTTTCATTAGTTAATGTATTTACTGACAAGAACTATGAACAATTGAACAAATGAACAGCACTTATTAATCATAGTTCAACATTAACTAATGCATTATTAACATCTGAAATTTATGCTTGTTAACATTAATTAATGCACCGTGAGTTAATGACCAAAAGCCGCAGTCACACTACTTTCCGCCCCATGGACTTCCATTCATATGCAAGCAAATGCGACAAACTGGAAACGCAAGCTCGTGCATCAAGTTTCGCAGTTCGCTGCGATGCAAAGCTTGTTGAATTCTGCGAAATCGCATCAAGTGACAGCGTGAGACCAATCGAAGATCAAAACACGACCTCTCTGTACAGAAATTTTAAATATGGACCATTCTCTCTTTATTTTAAATGTCTAAACATCTTGATGTTGTTTATCTTTTGCATGCATAGTTTCGCATGCACAAACTCTAGTGTGACCACTGGATAACAATGGACAACTGTATTTTCATTAACTAACATTAACTAACATGAACAATAAATGTATTGCTAATTGTTTGTTCATGTTAGAAAATGCATTAACTAACATTAGCTGATGCAAACTTATTGTAAAGTGTTCATCAAAATATCTATATTGCATTATTCTGCTTTATGTAATGAAGTTTGCCCTGCGCGCTTGCGGTTTTTAAAGAAACTTTTTGGTGCGTTAATCTAGTCAATACTTTCATTCAAAGAGGTAATGATTCGCACTCATCAGATAATTGCTTTCTTGTTGTTTTTATTTTCACATTCTCTGGGTGACTATGACACAAACGTTTCGGCACAATGCCTTCCTCAGTGTCTCTTATTCTGCTTTATAACATAGAAAGCATGGCCTGTTTTGTAGTTCCACATTTTATATATCCACAATATCCTGCATCATTATTGACAACTGCTAAAATGATTAACATTTTATTCAAGTTGTCTCCCTTCAGCATCTGTCTTCTGAAATCAACAAGGAGAGAAATGTGGTTTTTGATTGTTTGCATAAGCGGACACAGATTTTTCTGTTATTTTTAACCGTTAGCAACATGTGTTAAAATTCCTTACGCTTTGTTTTATTCATCATGTTCCCATCTGAAGGATAAAAACAAACCCTGTGAAACAGACTGGCAAGGTTTGTTACCAAACACAATAAATAAAATCAGGGCCAACAATGTTTCCACAAACAATGTAATTGGAGTTTTGATCTGGGCTATTGGTGCAGAGAAAGTCAAATTATTCACAGAGCTTTCGCAAATCATTCACAGCGTCTCGTTCTGCCTTTTCAATCAATTTATGTCAAATGTGAATATATTGCATGCGGTTCAGAAGAGCTTTCAGAAGAATTTATCTTTCATTCTATTTGGACAGTTGTTGTTTACAAAGCTACTTACAAAGCTACCTAATTACGGGAAACGGCCCAGTGGGACAATATGGGGTTAAATGGGGTTTGCGCAGACACACAAAAGCATGATTCATACAGTAAATAAACAATAGTTTGTTACATATACAAACTTTCAGAAAACATGCACACACTGTACCGCACATAAACTGGCATGTGACCAAAGCAAGACGGTTTAGGAGCATTATTAACTTTAAATTATCTAAATTATAAACGTATATAGCACAATATTCAATAAAAACATTTGATTTTTTCAGATCACTCAAGAAAAAACTCTTCAGCATTTGAGATTTGTTGATATTCTATTCTATTTGCATGGATAAGCATATTGTTAAAGCTCTTTTACTTTTGTTTACTGTATCGTATACACATGAGGATTCATGCAGTGCACTAAAACTTTTCATTTGCACCAGCTGACCTTGTAACAAATAAAACTAAAGTCACAGAAAAATGTCAAATTAAATTACACACAGGAGAGGAATATATTCTCTGAATATTTTATATTTTTGACATTAAATTAACTCAACACAATTTGCCATCACCTGTTGTTACACAAGATCTTTCAAGTCATTTGAGGCCTTCAATAAACGACGCCATCTGGTGGATTTTTTATCAGTGTTCTCAATCTACAACCTTTTCAAATGACTGTGTTCATTGGTGTGGCTTTTCCTGTACACGACCCCAAGCTCAATTTATTGATTTAACTTTCAGAACTAGCCCTCGGGGGTGAATGAACAAGAATATCCTATTCATCTTTGCTCCTACTCATGATAGATTTGTATATTTCTCTTTGACAAACACAGCACACCTAATTAAAGTTTTTTAATTATTTGCAGCACTATTAGTGTTCTTTACAAACGTGGATGATGATGAATCCACAGTGTGGCGCATTATTTTGAGATAATTCAATCGGCAAGAGTCCAATTATACTCACGTGTTTGATGCTTGTTCATACTACTAATTTAAAATGAGCTGAAACAACACAATATTTTAGTTTTTTGGGGGGACAAATAAATTTTTTGTTCATTCATTCATTTCGGCTCGGCTCAGTTCCTTTATTAATCAGGGGTCGAGTGTATAATATAATATAATATAATATAATATAATATAATATAATATAACATAACATAACCTAACCTAACCTAACCTAACATAATATAATATAATATAATATAATATAATATAAGGGCACCACAGTCTCGCAATGGGTAGCGATTTCGCCTCACAGCGAGATGGTCGCTGGTTCGAGCCTTGGCTGGGTCAGTTGGCATTTCTGTGTGGAGTTTGCATGTTCTCCCCGTTCGTGTGGGTTTCCTCCGGGTGCTCCGGTTTCCCCCATAAGTCCAAAGACATGTGCTATAGGTGAACTGGGTGAACTAAATTGTCCAAAGTATATGTGTGTAATTGAGTGTGTATGGATGTTTTCCAGTCATGGGTTGCAGCTGGAGGAGCATCCGCTGTGTAAAATATGTGCTGGATAAATTGGTGGATCATTCCGCTGTGGCGACCCCAGATTAATAAAGGGATTAAGCCGAAAAGAAAATTAATGAATGAATATAATATAATATAATATAATATAATATAATATAATATAATATAATATAATATAATATAATACATATGCATATCATTAGTTGCTAACTAATGAGTGTTTCTGTTGATATTGAATGGCTTTCCTCAGGTAAATATAGTTAAGTGAATTATTAGTTTACATCGGTTTACATGTGTCTTTCCGGTTGCGGAAATAACTAAGAGATTACAATGAAACGTGAATCATTCGGTTAGTTGTAAAGTTTCTTACGATATACCTTGTAATATCCAGTCGTGATCGTGATTTGTTCGCGTTCGTCCCGGTGCTCCCGCCTTTTCTGATGATCTTTTTTCGACGTAACGGGGGCCTACAAGTTGATGAATACAGAAATGTGATTTGACGGAGGGTATTTACTATTTTCTTATGACAAAAGCAGCATTTATCAATAAGGAATTTTAGGGAAAGGTCAAATACAGGATAAAACCTTTTTTTCGTAATAAGTCGAGTCAGTAAAACAGAGCTGGCATGACACGCCGAATAAGTTATTATATCCATTATAAATTACAGCAACATAAACTGTATAGGGAATTACGTGCTATAAAATAGTCTGACCTGTAAATTTATCTGACATCAACATAATGAAATTGAACACGATGCCGAACAGTTACATTATTTTTACTCTCTTTTTTGACGGAGAGCGCTCGCTCGTTGACTTTTATTTTGAAAATTGCCGCCAGGAAGTGCTGTCTCCTTCGCACAGGAAGTTGAATTATCAGCTGATCATGGTGTTTTGGATGGAAGTTGTTTTTGGCACGGAGGGGCTCTTTCTTTATCATCTTAAGCAAATCTTATTCGTCGGAGACACCGGGAAATAAAGCTGCATGAAAGAGCACGCCATCTCAAACGAACGAAACGACGGAACCCGGAGAAATCCGCGATATCATGAACAGATGAAGCTTTTAAGTGCTGATCTGTTTGCTTGCTGTTGAATCATCGGAAAGAAAGAAAACAACGCCAGGCGAGGCTCGTGAGAGTCACTGATAGTCCGATGTGTTTGTTTGTTGACTCATCCTGACCCGCTTTGTCATAAATAGCTTAAACATATGTAATCTAATTAGTTTTAGACGGTATGTTTTGTTCGCTTGGTGGAATAAACAGTAGCTTATTTGTTTTATGTAACTGAGGAGTAAGTCAAAGGTCAGATCAGAGTGTTTGTTTTTTCTTTCTTTTCATTTTTTTCTACAGACAGCAGTTTTAAAATACTACATTTTGACCACACTTTATGAATTCTCATGGACGTTGATAGAAGAGCAGCAACCTGTAACCATTTACTCCCCGTGACATCAGCTCGTTGTGACTGACATACTGTTTACTCGTTTTATTTATTTAAACGTTGTCATATTTGAGTGTGCTTTTAAGTGTGTGTCCGTTATTCGTTTTATCGTGTTATTTATAAGCATGGTGACAGTAGAACGCGTTGATAGCTGGATTGCATCACTTGTGTTTTGACATATCTGACGTCACGTGTGTCCTGTGTCACTCAAACTGTGCTTAAAGTGTGTTTGCAAACGTACTACTTCGCTATAATCGGACTGATTTGGTGATTTAACGGTGGATTACTCAAGAGGTTTCGAGAGGGAACATTCAGATCTGGCACAGTCAGAGATCCTCGTTGATATCCCCATTTTTTCCCCGCCAATGCTGGATCTGGAGGTCGTTCCTGAGCGATCTTTGGGAAATGAACAATGGGAATTCGCATTAGGTGAGTCTGAGTTCGTATTGCTCGTTGGTCTAAGGTTGGGTTGGTTAACGTTAATGTCCTTTTTTGTTGACAGGATATTTGAAAACGAGCTTTCTAGTCATTGCATCTGCATTTCATAAATGCATCACATGCTCTTTGACACGTTCACATCTGAAGTTAGCTTGACCTGAAAATGGTCTCTTACACTATTGAGGTAAAGTTTTTTTTTATTCTCACATTTGGGCTTTCTCCTTAATAACATAGTTTCACAAAAAATCTTTGCAAATTCTAAATAGTGAACTGTTCACAGTCAAATAAATAGTGCTAATGTTGCTTTTAAGTCATACTTGCATCTGATTTCAGAGTACCATGGTGAAAAAAAAATATAGGGACCATGTCAGAAATTGTCACTACAAATGTGCGAATATAAAACCAACTTTACCTCAATTCTTACACTAAATGAATAATTTGTTAGCATTTGTTTTTTCTTGAGTAAGTCAGAGTAAATATAAATGCATATTTATCTGCCATCATGAGATTGATAACATGAACAGATACAAAGCAGATTGTTTTTGTATTATGTTGAATTAGTTTTTTTAATTATTCTGATGTCCTCCACTTTATTTCCCTTCTACATATATTTTAAATAACTAAATTATTATCCGTATTGCCATAAGAAACTTTTCAGAGTAAGACAAAAAGCCCTTTCAAACTCTAGCTCATTTTTTCCATCAGAAAGTGGCTTGTTTATTTATTTTATTTATTTATTGAGACCAAAAATATTTCAACCATGATATAAAGAATATGCCCACTAAAATATAATTTAGTGTAACAGCTTCGTGTTCTAAAAATCTTATCTGGCATATTTACGATTATAATTTTCCTTCTTATATCTCGCCACTATTCTTTAAACCACTAGATTTTACTTATTGCTAATGAAATTAGGCATGGGACAATGACCGCTTTCAAGGTATACAACGATTTGGGAAAAGTCAAGGTTTTAAAACTACCAATTTTTTCTGCTATACCGTTCCTAAGGTATATGTACCTTTTTTGTGTTTGTTTTTTGTTAATTTAATTTGTTAACGGTTGAGTTGTTAACTTAATTTTATTGTAATGCAATAATGTGTACCTTTTGTAAAGCTGTTTGTAAAAAATAATAATAATAAATTCAATGATTTTATGATGACTTTTATATATTTTAATATGTACTGGTTAGAATAAGTATGCTGCTGCATTTGTATATAAACACTTTGTTACTCTGAATGATAACAAAACGTTAATTCACTCATAATTTGTGAGTCATTGCTGTTGTTTTAGACTTTTAAATAGACAGTTTACTTTAATTTAATACATTTTCTGTGTATGTAAATTCTCTTTGTCATGGATTGCTCTTGTTGGAGTTATAGCGATTGTATGATTAGTTATCATTAGCATTTATTGTTTGAATAAAACTTTAATTGTCAATTTAAGAAACTAGTTACAGTCACTAAACATCTTCACAACAGTTCCTTTGTTGATCAATAAAAAGTGACAGGTCATTTTCCTGCATGCCTTACATGTTTATGCATTTCATACCTTGCAATTATCATATTTTCACTTTAGCAACTGTTGAAATCACATTTATGAAATGTAACCTGAAAACCGTCTGAAATGTTTTTCAGGGATGCCATTGGCCCAGGCCATTTCTATATTACAGAAACACTGCCGAATCATCAAAAATGTCCAGGTGCTCTACAGCGAACAAGTAAGTAAAGTGCAATATACAGTAGTTGTCTGTAAATGCTCATTTACTGTGGACTCTATCTGAGGCCCTCAAGTTATGTGTCTAGGTTTATTTGTGTCCTTATCTGACCTGTTTCTGTTCCCCAAACAGATGCCACTCAGCCACGACCTCATTCTCAACTTGACTCAGGATGGAATTAAACTGCTGTTTGATGCCTGCAATCAGAGACTGAAAGTGAGACTGTGTTTGTGTTTGTGTGTGTGAGAGGGAGAGAAAGAGAGAGAGAGATTGTGACATATCAGGACACAAAATTGTATAATGACATGGGTTATGACACAGTTATTAAACGAAGGTGATGTATGTGGATATTGTCTATAGAATATATAGAATTATAGAGAATGTTCTTTCTTTGAAAGTAAAATGCACAGTTTCTTGGGTTTAGGTATAGGGTTGGTATAGGGCAATGGAAAATACAGTGTGTAGTACAGTTTAAAAAAAACAATGGAAAGATATGGAATGTCCCCATAATTCACACAAACAAGCAACTATGTGTGTGTGTGTTGTTTTAGGATAATTTATTGCTTATTTTATTGCTGACTCTTGTTTGTTACATTACATTGTGAATCTAATTTGATTGATTAAATGTTGTTTTTACAGGTAATCGAAGTGTACGATTTGAGCAAAGTAAAACTAAAATACTGGTATGTAATCTTAGCTTTTACTGCTATAGTTGTGGATTACTGTGGTGTTTCAATCTATGTTAAGCTTTTTCTAGGTTCAGTAAATGTTCTAAAATGACCCTTTGCTCTGTTGGTTCCAGTGGAGTGCATTTTAACTCTCAGGCAATAGCACCTACTATTGAGCAGATTGATCAGTCCTTTGGCGCTACTCATCCAGGAGGTGAGATCTATTGCTCGGATCAGTTGTTTGTAAAGACAGCTCCTTGTCTGTGTATTTATTGCCAGTCTTATGTTCTCTGTGTCCAGTCTACAATGCTGCCGAGCAGCTCTTCCATCTGAACTTCAGAGGGCTTTCCTTCTCCTTCCAGCTGGACTCCTGGAGTGAAGCTCCTAAATATGAGGTAAGACATACGTCCATACACATATACCACAGCTTTGATTGACACCATGTTCATGTATCAAGTTATTTAGATTGAATTGTAGAAAAAACAATGTATGACAATAATACATATTGTAAAAAACCACGGTTTTGCATTTGGTATGATTTATACGCATGGTAATGCTAATGCTATGATGATAATGAGAACACCAGAACAGACACAGCATTCTACTCCTAGTTGTTTTGCCTTGACAGCCTAACTTTGCCCATGGCTTGGCCTCCCTGCAGATTCCCCATGGGGCCACTGTCAAAAGGATGTACATTTACTCCGGAAACAACCTTCAAGAAACCAAGTAAGAGCTGTGTGTGTGTTTATTTACAGTGGTGGAAAATAAGTATTGAACACGTTACCATTTTCTCAAAAGACATATTTCTAAAGGTGCTGTTGACTTGAAATTTCCACCAGATGTTGGTAACAACAAAAGGAACAGTTCATTTACAAATGAAGTTGTGTGTAATTAAATGAAATCACACAGGGAAAAAGTATTTAACAAATAGGGAAAGGGAGGTGTAGAAAGGCAGTGAAAGCCCAGACAGCAGCTGAAATCTAACTGCTTCGGTCCAACATCTACATTATCAGGATGATGAAGCTAAAACCAAGGTGGACATTTCAGCATGACAATGATCCAAAACACAACCAAGAAAACTCTCAAATGCTTTCAGAGAAAGAAAAGCAAGCTGTAGAATCAAATAGAAAACAAAATAAAGATCAGATTTGAGGAGACCCACAGAACCATCATAATATTTAAACTCTGTTGAAGTTTGAGACAATCACACCTGAGCAATGCATGTGACTTCATTCTCCATATTAGAGTCATCTTTAAGCTGCCATCACCAAAATAGCCTTTTATATAAAGTATTAAATATGTTATAGTAGTTCAGTACTTCCTCCTTGTGTCATTCCATTGTTCATTCATTCATTTTCTTTTCGGCTTAGTCCCTTTATCAATCCGGGGTCGCCACAGCGGAATGAACCGCCAACTTATCCAGCATTTGTTTTACGCAGCGGATGCCCTTCCAGCCACAACCCATCTCTGGGAAACATTCCATTGTTATTACACATAACTTTATTGATTTTTCTGATTTGTTTTATTTTTAAGTTTGTGTTGTTTTGGGTTTTTACCAATATCTGTTTCAGTTCAATGTCAACAGCTCCTTTAGAAATACTATTCCCATGAAAAAACATGACGTGTTCAATACTTATTTCCCCCTCTGTATATTGTTGTGTGGATGCAAGATCAACACTATGCAATTGATACCACTGCATTTGACAATTAAGCATAGATGCATTTGCTAACAAACCCTAAAGTTCAAAATCACAGCCTCACTGCATCTATTTACAATTCCATTGTAGCCCAAGGTAAGCATTAATGTGCATTTAGTCTGAGACCGTGGGCATCAAATCATGATTGTTCTGTTTAAGAACCTCACGGGTTATTTTCCCCTAAGCTGTGATCATTGTTAATGATACATTCCTTCACAGGGCTCCAGCGATGCCTCTGGCTTGTTTTCTTGGTAATGTGTATGCAGAGTGTGTGGAGGTGCTGAGAGATGCAGCAGGACCACTGGGTCTCAAACTTCGTCTCCTCACCGCAGGTATTTCGTTGTGCCTAAATTATTATTGTGCCCAAATTATTAAACTATTGTTGGAAATAATTATGTGACGTTTCAATTAACATGCAATTAATAATATTATCAGTATGATGCGCAAAATGACATCAGAAGTCAGAACTACATCTATGTGCAGAGAGACCCTGTTTCCATCCAAACTTAATATGAATTTTCAGCAATCTGATCACTAGCATTTAGCTAATACGCAATTCTCTTCACTATTTGAGTGATTGCACTATGAAAGCAATCTGATCAAATGCATTTTTTTACTACTGCATGAAAATGCATGTTGGAAAATGTGCATGTTGGAAAAGGAGCTTTTGATAAATGAAGCTATATAAGACAGAGGTTCCAAACTTTTTAGCCTGGGGCCCCTAAAATAACAACGACAGTGACTCGCGACCCCCAGTATCCACTGACCCAAGTCTATTCTTTGTTTATGTTTGGAGAAGACCACTTGGAGATCACACTCCATGTTCAGTCATGACCTGTATTTAATTTTATTGTATTCGAGTGCCGTAAAGGTGTCAGAAAGTTTACCCTGGTGCCATGAAATCAATCTGCTGCATCTGATCCTATTGCTGTGTCTTTAATCTAACGTAATGAGACCCCAGGGGTCGCAATCCAATCCAACATCTATGTCTAGAGAGACCCTTTTTCCATCCGAACTTAATATGAATTTTTAGTGATCTGATCACTAGCAGTCAGCTATTATGCTATTCTCTTCACTATTTGAGTGCTTGCACTATGAAAGCAATCTCATCATATGCATTTTTTACTACCTCTGGATATGGTCAGAAATGGACCAGCTTAAAATGTTTTAGACCCCCATTCACAAGTGTATTTAACTTTATCCAAATGTGATTAGATTAATGTAAATTCATTACTTAGTCATTATTTTATGGCATGCTTTTGTGTTTACGAGTACAGTAATGTTTTTGCATGCTATTTCTGAAGTTTTGAAGTATGCACAAGCCATCATAAGTAATGTGCTTGTATAATAATTGCTAGTCAGACCTGTAGATTAGATTAGTCAGATAGTAGATTGTTAGTCATCATCACATAATGATTTTTACAGAAACAAGCCACAAGTTTATTTGATCACTGTAGCACAAATCACAGAGCTAGCATAATAATAGATGTATTGATCTTAAAAATGTTTGGTAGTTTTTAATAGATATTTATTCGCTTGCTTGTTTTGGGGGAGGGGTACTATAGTAGCTTTATAATTAATATTGTGTGACTCTCACTATGACATTATCCACAGACGTTAAAAGTTAGTGAATACAAAGGTGTTCTTTGGAATGCTGCTTTGTAACAGTTTGTGTTATATGACTTTTTCCAGGATGCGGCCCAGGAGTGCTGGCTGATACAAAAGTGCGAGCTGTTGAGAGAAGCATCTACTTTGGAGATTCCTGTCAGGATGTTTTGAGTGCTCTTGGCTCCCCACATAAGGTCTTCTACAAATCAGAGGATAAGGTACTGACCAGTCTAGTTTATTCTTTAGCCACACTCTTAAAAACAAACCAGCACATTCCCTCTCCACATTTACTTTTTATCCTGACATTTCTTTTCCTTTTTTTTGTACGCCTCAGATGAAGATCCATTCACCTTCCCCTCACAAGCAAGTCCCGTCCAAATGTAACGACTACTTCTTTAACTATTATATATTGGGAGTGGTGAGTATCAGTTTAAAACAATTGCTCAGTTGATTATTTTATTTCTAACTATAACATGCCATTAGATAAAGCGTTATGGTGTCTGAACTCTCAAAGCAACTATGTGTCTCTGCAATGGAGATCTTTAAAGAGTTAGAAAACATTAAACACATAATTAATTTTATTTAAACATAATATACATTGTTTTACATTTGAAGGATATTATAGTAGTGGTTATACCATGCCAGTAGAACACTGATTTTTCTGATTCTCGGTCAGTTTACATCAGGACTCTGGGCTGCCATTTCATTATATTGAAATTCATCTTTAAAGATTTGTTTTGCTGTGTGAGGGGGCTCATTGTCCTTAATGAGATTTATTAACTGATTTATTCGTTAATGCATGGAAGAATCTGCATGTTGGAAAAGGAGCTTTTGATAAATGCGCATTCACTCTTGCATGAAGCTATATAACACATGGGTTCCCAAACTTTTCAGCCTGTGGCTCCCATAACAACAACGCCAGTGATTCGCAACCCCCAATAGCCTCTGACCCAAGTCTATTCTTTGTTTATTTTTGGAGAACAGCACGCAGAGATTATCCTCCATGTCAGTCGTGACCTGTATTTAATTTTATTCTATGCGAGTATGGTAAAGGTGTCAGAAAGTTTACCCTGGTGCTATGAAATCAATCTGCTGCATCTGATCCTATTGCTGTGTCTTTATTCTAACGTAATGAGACCCCAGGGCTCGCAATCCAATGGGAAAATGTGTTGGTTTATAACTATTAAATACTATTTTTATCTTCTGTATCATATGGATAAACTATGCTTATTCTAATAGTTTCATAAAATGAATTAGATCTTTGGAAATCACCAAGTGATCCTCGCTCATTATCCCACGACCTGCCCGAGGGGTCCCAACTCCTAATGATATAAGAGACCAAACTCCTGCTGCAAAAAAACCCAAAAACATGACTCTTCCTCCTCTACCTTTCACTTATTTTTTTATTTTATTTTTTTAGGGTTTCAATTTTTAGGGTTTCAGTCACTTTAGAACGGGTCATCATCTTGCAAATCAGTGAAACCTGGAAAATTAGTGAGCCAGTTAAATTTGGGTTTTTCAGATAATTAAGGAAAATTCTACTGGATGCCAGAATAACGGCAAAAACAGAGTATTATTAATCAGAATCAGAAAGAGCTTTATTGCCATGTATGTTCACACATACAAGGAATTTGTTTTCGTGACAGAGCTTCTACAGTGCAACAGAATTACAGAGACAGGACAAAAAACAGATAATAAATATATTTTAAAAATAGAAGTAAGTGTTAAATGCAAATATTTGGACAAATGGACAAGTGTATGTACAGGCATATCACTATATACAACGTTATACGTGCAGCTGGTATGTGCAAATTGGCATGTAAAGTGTGTTGTTAAATAAGTGTATGTGTGTATAAAAAGTGCACAGCAAGCTGTGATGTTGGTTCAACAATTATTATCATCAAGTGTTCATGAGATTGATTGCCTGGGGGAAGAAACTGTTTCTATGTCAGGCTGTTCTGGTGCGCAGTGCTCTGAAGCGTCGACCAGAAGGTAAAAGTTCAAAGAGGCAGTGTGCTGGGTGTAAGCGGTCCAGAGTGATTTTGGCAGCCCTTCTGCTCCCTCTGGATAAGTACAGTTCTTGGAGAGTAGGGAGGGTTGTACCAATGATTCGCTCAGCAGTCCGAACTATTCGACATAGTCTTCGAAGGTCAGATTTGGTAGCTGAGCTAAACCAGACAGTTATTGAAGTGCGGAGGACTGATTCAATGATGGAGGTGTAGAACTGTTTCAGCAGCTCCTTTGGGAGGTTGAACTTCCTCAGCTGACAAAGAAAGTACAGCCTTAAAAAATGTTGTCTAAATTTGAATGAACTTTTTCAATTTTATAATTTATAATTTTCTAACTTTTTCAATTGTATGATTTAAGATTCTTAGTATACTACAGAATAACCACCATTCATTGAATATGAATACAAAAAACTGCTCTTTACTCTTACGAAATTTAGGAAACTGTAGGTTGTTCTCTAATCTTAATCTTTGTATATGTTTCAGGATATACTGTTTGACTCTACAACCCACCTGGTCAAAAAATTTGTCCTTCACACCAACTTCCCTGGCCATTACAACTTCAACATGTGAGTCCTATTAAACTCTCTGTATTGTAACATTGTAACTATTTAGTAATATCTATTTCCACTGGTCAGTCCTGATGGGAATGTCATTAAAGAGCAGAGATGCTCAAAGTAGGGCCCGTGGGCCAAAGTTGACCCATTGTAACTTTTGATTTGGCCCACCATTCCAACTTAGAGGATAGTGAGAATGATGGAGAGGATTTGGGCGAATGCCTTTAAGACAAAGATCGTCATTTCTAATTTGACGCAACATTTTTTGTTAGTACAAGGTCCCTTTCATCGCTGCTTGCAGCTTGAATTTGTTGGTTTTATTGCTGAGCTACAAAAAAAGTAAACTGAAATTAAATAATTAAAGCTTGTAAATGATTCAGATTTAAAAAAAAATATAAATACTGTCATTTAACAAGTAGAGGACTTATGCAGAAGACATCGGCAAGCAAGTCAAGGCAAAAACTAGTGTAATTGTGTTCCAAATGAGTCTTTGTTTTGTTCCTTATAAAATATAAAAAATACTGTATTAGATAATATTAAGCAATGTTTTGTAGTCATTTTTAAATATTATTAAGTAAATTAGGAAATTACCCATGGCAACTATATTTACATTCAGCCCACTAGCCTCAATCGAGTTTGATTTTTGGCTTTTCATAAGAAAAAGTTTGGGCACCCCTCTTCTAGAGGCTCTTCCGTCTGGGCATATGGATTGAATATTGATTTTCATTTCATAACGCTTACGGTGTTCATAAGTATGTGGTTTCTTTATCGCATACCACTTACAAGTGCATCAGAATAACTGACCCTCACTCTTTTCTCAGATACCATCGGTGTGATTTCAAGATTCCTCTCATCATTAAAAAGGGTCAGTGTTGTTTCACTTTCTTTGGACTGGATCATTATTATCTGTGCTCAATTTTGTGTTTGTGTCTCATTCTTTTAATTGGGTTTCAGATGGAGCGGATGCTCACAGCGAGGACTGCATTTTGACCACCTACAGCAAAGTGAGTTCAAGGACTGTGACAGTAATGCATGCATTAGATGTTACAAAGTGCTGTATGTGATGCATAATTGCAGTGTTTTTAAGTGCGTGCTAATTATGTTTTTAACTTTTGCACTCAGTGGGATCAGATTCAGGAGCTGCTAGGACATCCCATGGAAAAACCAGTTGTGCTACACAGGTTAGATCTATTTGGGGGTGTTTAGTGCTATTTGTAATCTACAATAATGGTGTACTTATTGTTTAAACAATGATTATGTTTACATCGACACCCATACTCCGATTTTTATATGATTATAACAATACTCTGATCTACAGTGTAAACATCGATTTTTGATTAATTTAATATGATTAAGGTCAAAATCGAACTAACAGGAATCGGATTAAGACATGTGGAATATGCCAATTTTAGTCACGTTATTGAAGTGCAGCACAGACATTTAAACACCACAGTCAAACCATTACCGTCATGAAAGATTTTCGCCACATTTTGCGACAGCATAGTCTATACACACATGGATGTTTGACACTATTCTCTGCACCTACCGAGTCAGTAAAAAAACCACAGACACACACATAGTAAAATGCTGAGTTTCCATTAAAACAGCCCTTTTCTAGCAGTTCATACTCTCATCCAATATCTCTTTTGTCACGGAGGGCATGCCTGAAGTGTTCCTGAATGAAAGTGAAAGTGAAAGTCAGCAAATTAAAAATGAAACACCAGTAATTACATGAAACTCCAGAGGAAACGTGAATTATATGTAGGCCCACAGGCAGATTTTTTTGCCCATCAGTGATTCTGTTTATTTGCTTGTGTATATGTGTGTAAATGTATTTATTCCATTTTAAATTAATTTCACTAATATTACTGACTAATATTAAAATATTCATGATTTATTTACAATAGTTTGAAAAGTAATATTTTCTGTCTTTTAGTAGATATTTTATATGAGAGACTTGCTTTGTTTACCAAATAAAGTGAATGTATTTGGATTTGCATTGTAAACATTAAATAAAAGTTAAAAAGGTATTACTTTTTATTTCATATATTAAGGTTTTAGCCTGTCATGAAAATAGCCTTGGTTGCTGACATGGCAATAAATAAAAAATAAATAATAATAATATTAATATTAAGGTTTTAGGTGTGATACTCCCAAAATCATTCCTCATAAATCCGCAGATCTTTAACAAAATTCTGTGCAGAAATGGCAAAAAATCTCCATAGATTCCGCCTGGCCCTAATTATATGCCAAAAATGTTTACCAGATTACGGCAAATAATTCGAATACTGATGTCTATGTAAATGTAGTTATTGTGTGAGCTCACATTTTGGAGTTTGTCAATCATTCTGCAAAAACACTCACTCAAGAGTTCAAAACTGTGCGATGAAACCTATTTGAACGTATAACAAAAAAACAATTCACATATTAATTAGGAATTTATATTTTTAAGTAACATCACACTTTTTAACATAACATTTTTTCTTCTTTATCCCAAATATCAGTGTGTGAGCAAACGTTATATTATGTGATAAATCTTATTTACAACAAAACTAAAAGCAAAACATATGCATGTTATTTCCACTTTATTATTTAATTGAATTGAACATAACAACCTGCCTGAATGAAAACAAAAAAGTTTATAACGCTCTGAATTATTGTGCATTCCTCTACAGATCATCTTCTGCAAACAACACCAACCCTTTTGGTTCCACGTTTTGTTTTGGACTGCAGAGAATGATATTTGAGGTATGTGACTGGGTCAGCTGTATCCATCTGTGTGTGTGCTGTTTGTTTTACTTGGTCAGCCTGTATTAAAAGTTGCTTTAATAATAAATAAAGTAAATAAAATAAATAACCACAAATGGCAGATTGAGCACTGAGATAAGTTACTCATTTTACAAGTAACACATAAAAACATTTTAAGCTTCTTGACTTTTTGAACATTTTCAGAGTTCATCGAAAACACATTTTATCAGATTGCTTTTGTATTGTAAACACGTGTGTGTTTGAATGCATACTCTCTGGCTACTGACTCCATGCTTTGCATTGTCCAAAACACACAGATTATGATTACAACCGTAGCTTCAATGCAAATCCTGTTCATTTCCTCGCTTGTAAGCATCTTATTTTGGTTGATTTGTTCAATACAATAGTATTCTTGATTTGTTCAGTAAGGCAAGGCAAGACTATCTTTATTTATAGAGCACAATTTTACACAACAGAGGTTGATCTAAAGTGCTTTACAATAAAATAATAACAAGAATAATAATTAAAAACGGGTATCTAAAAATATAAGGAAATATATATGTATATAAATAATAATAAAATGCAGATAAGAAAATAACATGCATGTGTCACTCAAAGGCAAGGGAATAAAAATAAGTCTTTAAATTAGATTTAAAAGCATCCAACGAAGGAGAAATCCTGATGTTCAGAGAGAGATTGTTCCAGAGCCTTGGGGCCGCAACACAGAAAGCTCGATCACCTTTTAATTTGCAGCGAGACCGAGGGACAGACAAGACACTCTAGAGCAGTGGTTCTCAAACTTTTTTCACCTAGTACCACCTTAGAAAAAAATTGTCTCTCCAAGTATATGACTATAATGACTGGTATTGAAATAGAGTAGCGTAGTAGGCCTGTTTAAGCAGCTACAGCTCTGCACAGTTCAAAAACGTGGCAGATTAATTCTTATTATTATGAATATTTATTATTGCCAGCCACTTTAAAACTAACTTCTATTTAAAAACATTTTAAATAGTTTGAACATTAACACTGTACTGTGTGCAAAGGTAAAAAAAAAAAAAAACGTCAACGTTTAAATTAAAATGTGCATTTGAAGTTAAATTTTAAAAAATTTAAAATGGTAGTTTTTAAAAAGTAAAAAGAAAACTTAAAAGTATTATCATAAAGTAGTCCATTCTTAAAGATCCTTGGACCTCATAAATATAGGCTATACGTCATCATATTCATAAATAAACTCTCTTTGAAATATATGTTGCATGTATATATGACTTACTTGTATGTCTTTAAAATCTTAACATTAACATTATATTGTATTTTAAAAATATGAATTGAATTTGCATACTTAAATTAGATATTAGATCTGCTTACTGCGCGTTAGAGTAGGCTTTGTGTGTCAAAAAAGCAAGTGATTAAACTATACCTGTCAACATTGGGACATAAAAATGCGAGAAAGGCCCCCAACAAACGTTACAAATATAGGGAGAAAATTTGCTTCAAATGATAGAATACATAACAAACATTAGAAAATTTTAAATAAAATAAAGGTTTAAACTATTAAAATCAATTTACTGATCACATCGGTGTTATCGTACGCGTCAAAGGGTTAAAAAAAATTTTACTTTCATTATTCAGCGATTCCTCCGCGTACCACTAGAAGGAAGCCTGCGTACCACTAGTGGTACACGTACCACAGTTTGAGAACCAGATTAGCCTCAAACATGCTGCATGGAAACATGGTCAGATTATTAGGGCTGAAAAAATTACAAACAACTAATAAACGCAAGACCAGGACATTACAATAAACAAAAAACTCACCTTCATCTTCAACAACACTGCTGGCTCACCACTGAATTAGCCCGGTTCGTCACATTTTGGGGTCCCCTGACACATTTCCATGCGTTTTATAATATTTGTAGTTTGATTCTCTATTTGCCTGTGTTGTGAGAGTTAGCGTGCATGTGTGTTGTCTAACTGAAGAAGTTAGTTTCTCAATTCATTAGTGTTTTTCTATTTTCATGATTTTCAACCAAATCCAAACACAAGTGGACTCAAGATACCATTTAAATGCTTGTTAATATAATATAAAAGGTTAATTAGTTTCAACTGACCACATGTAATCTGATCACTGAAACTTCTTTTCTTTGACGATGTCTTAAATTGTGTGAGGGTGAGACAACCTGTCACTCACTTCAGAACAATCTGTTTCAGATCAAGCGAGCATTGTCTGCAAACGTATGTTAAAGCTATAGTTCACCCAAAAAATAAAATTTACTCACCATTTACTCACATTCAAGTGGTTATAAACTTAAAGTTTCTTTGTTTTGTTGAACGCAAAAGAAGATATTTTGAAGAATGTTGGAAACACTTACATCCATAGTAGGAATTTGAAATACTTTGGAAGTCAATGGCTGTTGCTTTGCAACATTCTTCAAAATATCTTCTTTTGTGTTCAACATAAGAAAGAAGCTCAAACAAGCTTAAACAAGTGGATGGAGTATAAATGATGACCGAATTTTCATTTTTGGGTCAACTGTCCCTTTGAATGTTTTATTAGTAGATAACCAGCACGCTGCATCCCTTAAGTCGTTCACGATTGCTCCATCTCATCTCCATATTGTTGCTATGGTTACAGGTCATGCAGAACAACCACATAGCTTCAGTGACTCTCTACGGAGCACCTCGTCCAAGTAGTCTGGCCCGCGTCGAGCCGAGCACCCACTGAGGAAGCCGCCATGCCCACGGTGCCCGTCCAGCCCTGCAGAGCCTCTGTACTGACCAGTAGAGTGTGCCTTCACTCACTGCTGCCATCCCACAAGCTAAAGCAAGACATGCTGGGAGTTTCTCTGGAGTTGTACTCATCCCCCCTTCTCTTCATAATAATTGGCTCTCCTCGATAACCGCATGGAGGCTTCATTCAGCCTGCTAAACTTCATGCAAACCCCAAAGCTCTACCCCAGACATGCATCAGCATCGTTCTAGTACTTATGGATGCGCAGTGATCGTTTTCCACCCAAGAAAATTTGTGTTTTCTGTTCTTTTATTGCCTAACCTTCTAGTTTTCCATACCAGACACACCAAAGGGCAAACACCGGAGCGAGTTTTCTTCTGCACGCTAAACACTTTAACGAAAAACGCACATGCATTCAACTTCATTTGCTTTCCGATGCGCAGAGGAAAAACTTTGGCCGCATAAATTCAGTGTTTCGTATGCATTTACGTAAGGTTACAAGCACAAGCTAGCACGGTGTGGATCCAGTGCTGTGAAAAAATGGCACATGAGCAGGCTCACATACATAAACACACACACACATACATAATGATTCATAAGCTCCTTTCATATCAAGTCAGAAAAAATTACCTCCCATTTCAGTACTATACATCCGCTTCTGTTTATGTTTTGTTGCTCATGAGAATAGTTTTGAACATTTGCACTAAAATACACCTAATTTACTTGATAATTGTCTCCTGTCCACTGAGGGACGTTTTAATTGCGAGTCTCAGAGAGAGAGAAAGGACGGCGGGGGAGGGAACGACAACGACGACGACGTGCAATCTGGATTTCAAAGCTAGTCACAAAGCGGACTGGAGAGAAAAGCCATCCACCCATCGCTGTTTCTTCCTTCATTGCCGTCAGTTGTGTTTGGTCCACGGTAGAAAAGATGTGAAGTTCTTTTACCTTATTCAGTATCTTCAAAGTCTTAACTGCAGAACTGTCTTCTGTTTGCCTGATTGCCAAAACATTAGCCAAAGAAGAAACAATTTCGCTCCTTGTCATTTTAAACACGTAAGAACATTCCCTTTTGATTTGACCCACACAGTCCCTGAATTGTTTTAGCATTGATTTGAACCATTTTTAAACCTCCTTCCTCTTGCTTTCTAGCATAGTTGTTTCTGTAGCAAGTAGATGCGATGCATTCTGTATAGATCTGTAAATAGCGTGCGCAGTTTTCATTGTTTCGTCTGGATATCCCTTATACTTAACATACTGAGAGTTTCTGAATTTCTTTTCTCAGCCACTGTTGTTCTGGATGGAGTAGCTCGCATTTGACCACTTTCAGGAGGGTTTGACTAGAGGAAATGGTTTGTTCACCTCTAACTACCGTTCATTGCTGTGACACGTAGCCGCCCATGGCTGTGAAGTCATTCCCACCTCCCTTCAGGCTTCTGCAGTGTGTGCTTCAGTCTAATTCGGGCATTTTTAGCTTTCCGTTACGTTAAATTTTCTGATTAGCTGCTCTGGAAGACTGTCAGCAGTGTTTTTATTCCGTTTTAGCCGTTAGCTTTTGGTCATTTGCGAGGAAGATGCTAATTTAACATTGTGCCTCATCTCCCACCGAGCCTGTCTTGACTTTTATCTCTGTAAATTAAATCGTTTGAACTGCTTTGTGTATGTCTGAGCATGTAAAGCTAAATTGATAGTCACTGTCCTTTTGTTCTGAAAGAACGTACCTGAATATTAGAGGATTTAGGGAGAAATGGACTTGTTGGGTCTTGAACTCGTTACAGAGGGCTGTGTTCAGTGGTTTTAAATTGGATAATAAACTCAACAAAGCAAGGTGGCCCTCAATGATTTGAAGTTCATATAGTGGTTGTTTTGTTTCTATTGAAATACAGCTAGCAGATTTGGAAGTTCCACTTTAAATGGTTTGGTTTCCCCAAAATAAACATTTTTGTCATGATTTTCTCAGCCTCATGCCGTTACTAAGTCTTTACAATTCATGTGAAGATACTTTTAATCAAATTTGACAGTGTAGACGTCTTCATCCAAAACTTGTTCGTCACAGATAACACAATATGATTCATGTGAATTGAGTTATTTTATCCCACACAATCTCTTTATATGGTTAACAGATTTCATATAGTCTTTTAAGTGATCAGCGAACAATGCTTACAGCATTACAGTTTGGTCAAGGAATCTCAACCTGTGAGGTGTATTCTTGCATGTCACACAGGCATGATTGCATTGCATGAACCAATGAGGTTTGCAAGTATGGTTGAGCTTCTTATGTTCGCACACAATGTTTATATGTACATAAAATGCTAAATTAAATCTTTCCATCACGTAAAGCAGTTGTGTTCTGAAGGCTCAGAAATAGCACACATACATATGGATTGTATATTTTTGACTGTACGTTTTCAGTTAACAGACTTTGAATGCAGAGATTAAAATATCTTTTGTGTTTTGAAGATTCTTTTGTTGACAAGTTTGGGTTGACATATGATTGAATAAATGACAAAATTGTTCATTTTGGGATGAACCAACCCTTTAATCAGTTTAAATATGGTTAGATCTTTAACACAATCTTAAATTGGAGCCTCCATTGTCCATTAGGAACAACACAACCACTGTTTTAGTGTCATTTAGGGAGTGTGGTGTGATTGCCTGCCCAATCTCAGGTGGATGTTTATTTTGTGCCAGGAGCAAGCGAATGCTTTTCATCAAATGGGTTTTGGCTGTTTCGTTTTGTCTTCAGATTTTATCCTATTTTTGCATCGGAATGATTGAATGAATGATTGTCCTGAGGATTGTACTTAGAAACGGACAACCTCCATACAGTGTAATGCGCATATTAATGCTATGTATTGTATTCCTCTATATTGTATCTTCTTCTTCCCCATCCTCCAAAGTGATTATTTTTTGTGGATTCAGTACATTAAACCCATTTCTGGAAATGGGACTTATCCTCGATTTAAAAAAAAAGTGTGTATCTAAATCGATTTCAATGTGGTGTTTTATATCTCAGATATTTTTACTTCTGTAGATTTAAGAAACGTTCACAGAAAATCAGTTTCAGGCATTTTTGTTTCTTTCTTTTTGTTTTGTTTTTAAAGCAATAATCATTGCGTTGTTGGATTATGAATCTGAATGGTCTTATATATGTTTGTCAAATGTTAAGAACGGTGTGACCATTGGATTTTAGTTTCCACATTGAATCTACTGAAAGCATTATCAGTTTTTTTTAAACTGCTAATTTTGCATTTTGTTCATTAAACCTGTTACAGTGTGTTCAACAAAAATATTTAAAGAATGGATGTAATAAATATGGGGGAAAGAATGAAGGCATCCTTCGTCTTTTTTTATTCACTTAAAATAAACTTAGATTGAAGTAGTACGTTCACAGCAGGCTACTTTCAGTTTAATCTAAACCCATAAAACAGCAGATCATCTGCAACAATGCAGCACACCAGTCAGAGAAATGAGTGCTCAGTTTGATAAAATAGTGCCATGTGTTTCTGATATTTTTTCCAATTTATGATATTTACAGCATTAGTAATTCAATAACTGAGTACAATGCATAAGAGTATCAACATAACATTAGCGACGACCACAGCAGAACCATGTCCCTTTTTTTAAATGTCCCTAATAATTTCTAGTCATACCCCTTGCTACTGACTGGCTGCAAAAGTGTTTAGGAATATACACTACCTGACAAAAGTCTTTTCGTCGATCCCACTTGTAAGAGCAACAAATAATAACTTGACTTCTAGTTGATCATTTGGAAAAAGAAGGTAGATTTTTCTGATGAATCATTTGTTGAATAACATCTCAATCATCACAAACACTGCAGAAGACTTCTGGAACCCGCATGGACCCAAGGTTCTCACAGAAATCAGTCAAGCAGAGTGTATGGCAACATCAACAGCCTGAGGTATCAAGACTTTTGTGCTGCCCATTACATGGGCTCATACTTCATACTTCAGCCTCTACATCAAGTTCCTGAAAGCAAAGAAGGCCAATGTCCTCCAGGATTGGCCAGCCCAGTCACTAGACATGAACATTATTGAGCATGTCCGGGGTAAGATGGAGGAGGCATTAAAGATGAATCCAAACAATCTTGATGAACTCTAAAAGTCCAGCAAGAACGCTTTCTTTGCCATTTCAGATGACTTTATTAACAAGTTATTTGAGTCATTGCAGAGATGTATGGATGCAGTCCTCCAAGCACATGGGAGTCAAATACGATATTTCTTTTTCCAATGCACCATGACTTATATTCTATACTGTACATTATTTCTGTTAAGTGACAAGACTTTTGTCCTAATGAAATAATTAAAAATCAATGCATGATCATATTTTATTTTGGTAAAATAAGTGTAATATAGGGCGACACGGTGGCGCAGTAGGCAGTACTGTCGCCTCACAGCAAGAAGGTCGCTGGTTCGAGCCTCGGCTGGGTCAGTTGGCACTTCTGTGTGGAGTTTGCATGTTCTCCGCGTGTTCGCGTGGGTTTCCTCCGGGTGCTCCGGTTTCCACAGTCCAAAGATACAGGTACGGTACAGGTGAATTGGGTAAGCTAAATTGTCCGTAGTGTATGGGTTAGAATGAGAATGTATGGATGTTTCCCAGAGATTGGTTGCGGCTGGAAGGGCATCCGCTGCATAAAACAAATGCTGGATAAGTTGGCGGTTCATTCTGCTGTGGCGACCTGGGATTAATAAAGGGACTAAGCCGACAAGAAAATGAATGAATGAATTGTAATCTAGAGGCTTTTGCCTTTCAGCCTTTCATATAAGCCACTTCTGATACCAAATGATTAACTAGAGGTCAAGATATTATTTGTTGTTTTAGTTTATACTCCACAAATGCATGTGGTGAGAGATTCTCAAGCAAGACGATGTGACTAAAAGTTTATCTCCCGTATTCCAAAAATTGTCCAAAATTGATTTTGGGGCACTAAGAGAAGAAAAACTCTTGCTGTTTATTTATTGAACTCACTTTCTTATCCCCATATGCACTGAAGAACTTGACACTTGCTTGTTGGCTTATTTTCTTTGGATCAGTATGTACAGGGCTCCTTCTAGTCACAGTACAGTCAAGAGTTAATGTTCCACAAACACTTGCATCCCATAGTCCTTATTCCTTAGATTCTCCTCTTCCTTGTTCCTAGCCGTCTTGCCGATTTTATCACTCCACTGAAAGGGAAAAACTGTGTGATCCTGACTCCTGTGACACTGAAGGTTAGGGTCATGCAGAAGGTTCCACATGAGCCAAATCTGGGGCACGGTCAGGCTGTGCACCACCATCAGCTCTCTGTAGAAGCAGGGGTCAAACACCTGGAGGTGAGGTGCAGCTGATGGTCTCACAATCCCAAAGGTGCGGAAACCCTCGTGGCGGGTTGGCTCAAGGCCAATTCTTAGCAGGCACATGCCCAGAAAGACATCATCAATGGGGAAGAGCTCCACTTCTTTGCAGGCAAGGTGGAGCTTTAATGCGGTGTGTCCTGACATGACAAATCCACCTCCACCAGCATAGGACGGATAGATCCCCTGGCCGTAAATGAACTCAGGCACAAAGTACTTACTAGTGCGTCTGCGAATTGGTTTTGCATGGACAATGATGTCGCCAACAAAAAGATCCTTATCGCTCTCTTGACTCTCCAGCATCTCCAGGATATTGTCGATGTTCACATACACATCGGCGTCACCTTTAAAAATAAACTTTGTTTTTGGGCAACTCATATTAATCCATTGTAAGAAATGGATTTCTTTCAGTGTCAAGTTGAAGAAGGTATCTTCAAAGTCCCACAAGAGGATGTCCCCAAAAGTGTGGCTCTCGTATTCCAAAAGTTTGTCCCATAATGGGAGCGCTGACTGATTTTGGGGCACACCAAGAAGAAAAACTCTCTTGATGTTGATGTTTTTCTGGAACACCCCTTCTCGTCCCCATGTACGCCGAACAACCTGGCGTTTGTCGAAGTCTGTTGCAACTGATTTTATGGCGATCAGCATGTAGGGGACGCCCTCTGGTCCAGAACACTTTGTTGGTTGATTGATTAGCATCGTAAAGTCCCGCTGGTCTTTCTTTCGAAGGTAATCAGCAAAGTCAAAAGAATTTTGTGTTGGTAGCGGACTTGCTGTTGTTGAGGCCTGGCGATATTTAGACTTGCTACATGCTTTTTGAAGTTTGACCTTCAGATGTCCCTGTGGTTTAGACTTGGTCTGCTCTTCAGGCTTGCAAGGTGGTATGTGCAGAGATTTTGTAGGGACTAGCTTTGTCTGTTGTTCCATTGATGCTCCACTGAGGAGGGTCCTCGAGCTGGTTGACCCATGTTCAATACGCAAAGTCCCCCATGTGGGAGTCACTCTTTGATAGGCATATAACAGCAGAAAGAGCAGCAACGTCAGAGTCAGGGAGCAAAGAACGTCTCCCTTTATATAGACCCTTCTCATGGTGTGACAGGTTATCTTCCCATAAAATTTTGAAGAGGTATTGTATTCTTCCAAAAGCATTTGGATTTTCTCACAGCCATTGTCATCTCTGCTAAGTACAAAATAAATAAGTAGCATTAGTTAATAACAGTTATATAATAATTTGGTTGTATTTTCCCTCCTAGCACATAATTCATACATCAGTTAACCTCTCCCGCTCTCTTATATATATATATATATATATATATATATATATATATATATACATACATACATACATACATACATACATACATACATATATATATATATATATATATATATATACATACATACATACATACATACATACATACATACATACATATAC